>JAQIXV010000497.1:0-32137 GCA_034700625.1 Tectocepheus velatus | reverse complement strand
GGCTGTTATCCTTGCAAAGTCAAAGTCCCGGCTGTCCCTATGGGTGCTATAATGTTAAAGCAGTCTCTTATAATCATGTTAACTTATAATCCCTGACTGTTTTTCTGACTTTAAGAAAATCATTTTCATAACAAAAAATCTTCAATTTCTCGAAATAACTATTAAATTGATATTAATTTAGTTTTAATTGAATTATATTTACGTTTAAATTGATTTTCGACTGTTTATTCATATTTTTATTAATGAAAATTTGCCTTGAATCTTATAATCGAATAGGTCTATTATCATAAAAATTGTCCAGTCCCTTTCGGGTGATCTCATCCCATACTCACTGTATTAGTATTTTCTATCATTAATATCAAATTCATAAGTAATTGAATGAATCAATAGGTATACTGCAAATGAGTTCCAATTGTTTTCAGGTAAAAATCAAAAATATAAACTTGCAATCAATTGATATAACTTTGAAAACTATTAGCGAATCAATTCTTTTGGTTTATTTGAAAATTCTTATAAAACTTCAATAAAAATAATTTTATTGTAGAAATGGATTCAATGATTGTATAATCACAACAAAAGTTTGAAAACAATTATTTTATGTAACATTTTATTTGAAAATTATATAAAATTTAATAAAATTAACTGAAGTGAGAGATCAATAAAATTGTTGTATAAATATAGGAAACAATTATTGAATTAATGGTCAGATGACAACAGAGTAGACCCAACGGAATCCTACCATCAGATGTAGAGCTCGAACGCCAAACCCGAAGATAGTCTCTCACGATATGGACGTCTTCTGATAACTGCTTTCGAGGTATTAAAATGGATGTCCTTTTCAAGAAAAAAGAGATTATTTAATATAAAATACAATTTTTAGTTCCCTTTTGAAGACTCACTCCGTTTCCAAACGAACCCAAAGATCATTAAATTTTCGATTTTGTTGTACTGGAGATGAGGTAGTCGTTCGCAAATAGATGTGACCCTCACTATTGGCATCACTTGTTTGCTGTTTAAGGGCTGTTCTCTCCACCGATGGCCAGATTACGGGACTCATCGTTTGACTCATGGTTTCCCCTTTTGTCACATTACTGGTGGACTCAATGAATCGATTCTTTCGTTTATGATTTTTATTACGATTTGAGTAAAAAATAAGATTCAAGTCTTTGATGTCTATTGTCTTTTCAACATTTGATCCAACATTTGATCCAACATTTGATCCAACATTTGTTTCAGTATCTACTGAACTCGTCTTTGGAATTGATTTTTTGGAAATAATTGATTCCGATTCCAGTTTATTCTGAGCGGTCTGTTTGTTGTGACGGCGTCTACACCGAAGTCTGTAGCGTCTAATCATTTGAAGATTGGAAATGAGAGTTCAATTATTGATATAAATTCATTATTTATATAAATTTTGAATTACTTTTTGTTCGTCATATCTGAGACTCGTCTGACCTCAAAGCCGTTCCCTTCAATGAAATCTAAAATCGAGTTCTGTCCCAAAAAATGTCCTGAAATCAAAATAATTAATAAATTAAAATCAATAAAAATATTTTGAATAAATGGTTGACTACCGGCGCCGAAAGCAAAGAAAAAACTCTGATTTGGATTATCCTCTAATATATTGATAACTCTTTGACTCATTCTTTTGTTTCGTTTGACAATTAATTCTGATCTGAAATAGTCTTCGATGTGTTTCGCGATTTCCATTTGCTCTGAGTTTATGTCATATGAACTGTTTTTTAAGTTCAAAAACTATTAAAAATAAATTATTAGTATTTAAATAGTATTTGATTTGATTGAGACTGACGTGAGTTGTGTCGTAATTGAAGATAATTTGGTTGAGATCTCCACAATTGTAGTGACGAATCAATTCATCGGTAGTTACTCTAGATTTGAAGTGACCCCGTCTTATGCTCTCGTGTTGGGACAGAGTTTGGTTCAGAGCGAACACCACTTCAGAAAAGTTTAGTCCATTTAATGGAATACATTGTTCTTCGACCTGAGTATTGGTTTTGATTAAAAAAAATTAGTTTCAGATAACAATATATTGATTGATCACAATATTGTTCATTACTGTTGAGGGCATACCTTTTCGACGGAACCGATTCTTTTATTAAGTCTCTGCGCCTCCTGAGCCAAAAACAGGTCCAAAACAGGGATACCTCTGGATTTGATATCGTGTTCGTTGAGTGAGTTAACCATTAACATCACCCAAACGGGTCTCTTTCGCTCCCAATTACCAGTAATTGCTTTATATAGATATTCTGCATACAATCCCCGCGCTCTCTGGTCAGGTGTCACCCAAATGGGGAGCATTCGTCGGACGTAATCCAAATGCCTTTTCAATCGTTTGTAGAGATCGGAGGGCAGAATATCACTGAGTTTTTCCCCTTTTGGAAGCATTTGACAGTTGGCTAGAGTTGAGACGGTGTAGGCGTCCATCAGATCCAACTCAAAGAAGATGCTGTCACTCGTCTGAAAGGCCAGCTTTACTCGACTCGAGATAGAATCCCAAACACGAGAATATGGAACATGTATTGTACCGAAAAAGTAAGAGGGAGGGGACACCACAGATGATGGCATTCCTGGTTCTGTCTTTCTTTTGATTGTCCACAAAAATGCTAACGACTTGTGTTCACAACTGGACTGAAATCAAATCGATTGTTATCTCTTGTGATCACTTGTTATTAAGAACTAATAATACCTTAATTTTGTTTGTCTTTCCGCAGACGGAAACCCTTCCCAGAGTTTTGACAGACATTTGACTAAAGATCAAAATGACCTCAAAAAACAAAAAAAGATTTTCGATTGGAATAAAAAAGTTAAAAAGTTTACCAAAAGTATGATCTGTTGTTTAGATGATATGTTGGGGCCATTAGACGACAATTCCATAATATATTCATCGATGGCTTCAGAAGAATATCTTGTTTTTCACATTATTTTTATCACAGTTTCACCGAAAAACTCTTTGTATTAATTAATTGAAACACAAACTAATAATTCGTTTGTTTTTTAGTTTTAAATGAAAAGATATGTCAAAAAAGTGTATTATATTTGTATTGAAACAGATTTTGTTGGATACAAGTCTCAAATTATGACAAAAATTGTTAACATTTTTATTATTCAAAATAAATTTATATTTAATTTAAAAGTTTATTTGATTTATAGCTGAGTGAGTACTGGCAGTCACTGGCAGTCAGTATTAGAGCCATTAGTCGGTCTGTCTGTAGACAGTGTCGAAGCCATTCGTGCCATTCATGCCATTGATGTTATGGCAGTCATTCCCACTTGAAATCAGAGGCAAACGCAGTTCAACTCAACTAAAACTCATACATCGCTTCGGGAAATAATCTATTAATAAACTGGAATATAAGGACTGTCCCCCACCTGAGTGTAAATGTAGTTTGAATTAAGTTCTGTCAATAAAAACTTATATCTCTTGAGATTTGCTTTTCTTTTGAGTTTACAATTCAATACAATTCAATGTTTTTCTATAATGTTTTCAAAACTCAACAAATTGTTATTAAATGATCGAAAATATATTGAAAATATCCATTAATACAAAAATTATAACTTACTTTAAAGAACTTTTATCAAGTTAAATTTAGCTAGGTAATAATCACATTTTTTCATTACAATATTCACTTATTTTCGAAAATGTATTTGTACAAAATTTGTTCATTTTCAAATTTGAGAGAGAGAGAGAGAGAGAGAGAGAGAGAGAGAGAGAGAGAGAGAGAGAGAGATTTGTAAGATGTTGTTTTATTTGAAAATATTGATTAAAAAAATAAAAATAATTTA
The DNA here is from genome assembly GCA_034700625.1 of Tectocepheus velatus. NCBI lineage: Eukaryota > Metazoa > Arthropoda > Arachnida > Sarcoptiformes > Tectocepheidae > Tectocepheus > Tectocepheus velatus. The sequence continues at coordinate 28,333 of JAQIXV010000497.1, read as the reverse complement.
TTTTGAGCTTTGATTCAAATAATTCAGAATTATAGGTGATTTTTAAATCTGTCATTAAGAATAAAAAGCTTGATACCCTGGGCTAAATGTGAATTGATAATTTGAAATCAATTTTCTCATATGTGAGCCCCTTTTCACTGAAATCTCATATAATTTGTGCTTATTTTCAATGAATTTAGTGTTTGAATGTAGAGCTGAGAGTCTCTATCATAAGAATGATCTTGGTTGAATTGCTTGATTCATAAATTATTTTCTTCCCATTTCATGGAAATTAGAAACAAAATAAAAATTCAACGAATTATAGAATTTATAGTTTTTTTGATAAACAATTGAATAAAATATAAGTCATTTGAAAGTAATGTCGAAAAGTTTTGTATCAAAAGAATTGAGGAATCAGTGAATGGCTCCTAATTTCAGAATAAATATGAATTAAAATAAAATTAAAATTAAAATCGATTCAAACCTATGTGTGGAATGGCTTCGAGTCTTAACGGACAAAGTTTTCTGGGACTCTCTCCGGCACTGAACGAACCGCCGCTATTACCAGAAAGTGATAACCCGTTTGTCTTATTCTGGGATTTGGGACGAATTGATTTAATGTGCTTTTGGTTTGAGTTGATCTCTAGATATCCAGTCCTCTCTTTAATTGTATTCTTCAAAGAACTCAAATTACTATCGATGGCTGGAATTGAGTCAAATGAGCCATAATTTTGTGTCTCATTAAAGTCAAAACATCTTAAAGTCTGATTTGAGGGAAGATCTAAAAAAATATTTGGTTTTATTTTACGCCAATCATTGGATTACTCACTTAACTTCACTTTACTTAACAACTGATCCCTTCTTTTTGGTCTAAAATATTTGGTGACCATATCTTCTTTGGACGCCTTTTCTAACTTCAGAAATAAACGATCTTCGGGTGAATTGGATGACGACAGAGACGTTTCATTTTGATTAAATGAACCATTGATTGTCTCATTGTCTGAATGCGGTCTATAAAAGTTGGAGAGCGCCGGTTCACGTCCTCCCACATGCATACCTCCGGGAGGGGGCGGCAGTTTTGTTTGGGACACCACTAAGTCGGGAAGTCTCCACTTCTGTAGGTCTTCGTCCCAAATGCTCTCACTTTTGATTCTATCGATGTTTGCATAGTTACAGTCCCGACGAAGACAGGGCTCAACTTTCTCCATGATTTGACTCAAAAGTTTGATTTGTTGGTCTTGTCTTCGGATTGATTCCAAATAATCTTCAATTCATTTGAAAATAGTTTAGATTTAATATTCAGAAATAAATATGAAGAATACCAAATACCTGTGCGATCGGATTCAAATTCACTTTGGAGATCATTAACTTCCTGTTCAAGAGCCTGGATCTTTTTCTTTGCTTTTTTCAAGAGTATAGTTCTGGCTCTAAGTTCTTCAGTGATATCTCCATAAGCTTTGATGAGTAGTCTGTCGTCGTCATCAAACTTTGTCAGCGCCTCTGAAATGGCATTAATTTTCTTTTCCGCGATTTTCTTTCGTTTATCTCTTTTTTCTTTGAGTTCGGTGTCATTTGCTTTCTCCCCGCCCACCATTTGCCCTTGCAAAGCCTGGAGCCTTTCAATAGCATTTGCTTGCATTTGCATCTCTCTAATGTCGGTGCTCTGATCGTTATGGTTGTGGTCAAGAATACCATTCATTGGTTCAATTTCTGAACTTTTCATATCAGAAGTGATGTGTTTTTTTTGGTAAGACTTCATTTTGTCGATGTCTTCCTTGAGTTTGGCATTACTTTCCATCTCTTCCCTATACTTCGCGGCCAAGTCTTTCATTTTCATATCGTATTCGAGTTTTATTTTCTCAATTTCCTTGTCGTCAGTCATAGGAATCGATGCTATCATTCAAAACAAGTTTTTAATGAATTTTGAGAATATTTATGGCATAAAACTCACGCGCAATGGTTTGACGTCTTATTATTAGTTCTTTGAGTCTTAATATTTCCATTTGATATTCCCTCAAAAGAGCGTCTTTTGGGTCTTCATTGATCTTCGGCTTGTTTTGGATGTTTTTGGCGCGATTTGCGTAACGCAAAGTACTCAAAGTCTCGTCATAATTATTGTCTGCCGGTGATAGACAGGCAACCATCAGTGTCTTGGTATTGCCACCAAGACTATCTTGCAGTAGTCGAGTCAATTTTGAGTCTCTATAAGGAATGTGTTTAGATTTTCCGTCGACCAGCGCTGAGATCACATTTCCCAGAGCCGAAAGTGATAGATTGATCTTGGTTGCTTCTTTAAGGCGATCTCCGGTGGCGCCTGTCTTGGCCTGACGCTCACTTCCGGCTAAATCAACCAAGTTAAGCTTACCTTTCCTAATATTATTGTCATCAGTCACTTGAGTTTCCATTCTTTCCAAATATATTGTGAATATGGAGTGACTACGGGATGAGTCAGCGTTCATGAGAGTAGCCCCAACTGATCGATTCTTCCAACCTTGCTCCATTATCTGTTCACAACTCTTGACATTGTGGACGGCATGCATCGATAGATTGGAGACATAAACTCCAGAATCGTTGTGTTCTTTGAGCTCTAATTTCTTTTTAGTATCCTTTCCGAGTAGATCCCGGATCTCTTCGTTATATATTTCGAGATAAGACGCGTGAACTAAAAACTTTGTGTTCTCTGCCGTCGCTATCGCTTCGAATATGTGCTCAAAAGCTCTGAAATCAAATTCAATTCAAAGTTAACTTTTTCTCAATTGAATGACAAAAAACTTCTAAAAATTCAGTGAAATATGAATTTCGATGTAAAAATTAATGACTATTGGTTTAACTTGAGTTAAATCATCTTGATATTTTTAAGTTTTTCAATATTTTGCCTTAACGAACCTTACTAAATATAATTAATCAAGATGTCCTTGTTAGATCATTAATTTAAACAATAGCCAATAATTTTGCGTTTTTCCAAGCTATTTTGAGTTTATTATAGTTCTATTTTTATCAAACCATTAATTCATTAAAAATTTATTACCAGAACAAAAATGTTTAACGATTTGCTATTTATTTAATGTATTAATAGAATAAACAAAATTATTGAAGTTATTGATAAATACCTGGGAATTATGCCTCTCTGAGATGGCGGGGAAGTTATCCCTTGCATTGTGAATGATTTTCCACACCCTGTTTGTCCGTAAGCAAAAACGGTTCCATTATATCCTTCGGTAACGCTCTGACAACAAAATTCAATTTCTATTATATTTCCCAAAAATCGATTGAAGTCTTACCTCAACCAAAGGAAACGCAATTTCATTATATATTTGTTCGGTCGAAGAATCGGTGAAATAGGCGCCATCGTATGAAAACGTCTTCGGAGGGGCTGTCGTATCATTTGGGTTAGTGATAGAGCACTGACCACAAGACTGATCGATGTCGACAATGATCTGACGAACAGAAAATATCAAACTCTGGAAATTTAAAGATACCCTGCAACAATACCTTGCAATTCAAATCCTTTTCTCTTTGATTGATTGGACGGCACCGGACTATCACTTTAACTGCTTCTGAAGCCATAACTTTCAATGAATTGGCGCTTATTTTCAACAAAAATATGAATAAAAATAGTTATCTTTTCAATTATTAATAATGAAAGACTAAATCACAAAAATTTTAAGAATTCAAAAAAATTATCACAATTTTAGAGAATTTAATAAAAAGTTTATAAAATTCTAATAAAATTTGTTAAATCTCTTCATAACAACAGAATCTTTGATTCATTTTTATTGATTTGATACTAATATTTGGTAACATTAGAAACGAAGCCTTTATAGTATGTAAGGAATAGTTAGGAATTTGTTTGCATTCTATAGAATTCTAGGAATATATGAAAATCTATCGGAAAAATATTCAGAATATATGAAAAATGTTTGGCAATACAATTGAGTTGCTATGACTCCAACCACATTAAGAAGTCAAGGTCTGACACCAAAGTTATTCTTCTGTAGGGCTCACCTCTACTATCCATTGATCGGATCGAATCTTATATAAGAAGCATTAAAAGCAGCACTACTTTATTGATTTTGTCGCCAATTAAACTAAACTATTAGTGTCACCCAATTCTCATTTCGTAATCAAAAGTATTTCTATAACTTATGAACTTTGCGTTCAAATCAAAAATCGATTCGTTTGTTATAATAATTGTTTTATTAGTTTGTTTTAAGGGAAAAAAGTCATTAAAATTGTTGTTTTGAAAGAATCACTTGATTTATGATTCATTGCTCCAATCGATAGACAAATGCAGATCCAAAACAGATTTAAGCAAAAGTTTTTACATTAAAAAAAGTTTTGAACTCAGAGATAGTCAATGGATTTATAGATAAACCAACTCTGACTCTCTCTCTCTCTCTCTCTCTCTCTCTCTCTCTCTCTCTCTCTCTCACAGAATTAGAGAAATATTTGAATCAATATTTATTTAAAACTAAAATATAATTAATAACACAATTCTTGAATATATATATAAAAATAATTTTTAAAACGATATAAATATATATAAATATAAGAGAAGAAGTAATTCTCGATTATTGAAGGCGTTTAGAGTTGAAGGCGTTTGAAGTGACTAGAATTTATCCTGGTACATTAAACTCATTGTCACATTGTTGACTTGTGGACCAAAGAGAGGGTTGAGTTGAGCAATATATGTGCACAACCATCTATACGACAATTCATATTATCATTTAAGTAATGATTAACCAATTAATGACTTACAACACCCAACAGGAGACAGAAGTGGTCGCTAACATCGTTTGAGTTATCCTTTAATTCAAAATCAAAGTCAAATCAAATGTGTTTAAGACATAAGACATACCCTTTATTTGGTCCGCGGGGGACAAAAAATGGAAGGACTGCTCCCACTATAAACCAAAACCCTGTTATCACTATCGGCGCCACAATTGATACCATTGTTTTCAATTAATTTATTTATAAACAGACGAATCGTTTAAATAAAATTTTGGAAATATTTTTAGCGATTAAAAGCAAAAAATTAAATTCAATTCAATTCTTATGAAACAAATCAAAACAAATTAAACTCCCATTTATTGCATACAATAATTACGTTAAAAACTTTTACGAAAATAATTTTATTAAAAGTAATTGAAATTACGTTCAAATTGTTATTATTTTATGAATTCAATGATTTTTTGATGGATTTTGTCTGATATTTGCCAAATGTAATGACAGTTAGTCAACAAACACGTAAAAGTAGAAGTAGATAGGTCATTTGATAGTTCATTTTATAGTTCATTCTATGTTCATTTAAGACACGATATAGAAACTATGAACTAGGTCATTCATAACATTAGCCGGTCAAATTATTGCACTGAATTTATAGGCGAAAATGTTTGCGAAAAAATCGATTTTTAGTTATAAGAAATGAGTGATCAAATGATAAATGATCATGGACAATTTTATAACTTAATTTGTTAAAAGACATGTTGACCATGACAACTTTCATGTTGACAAATTCAATGACAACTTTAAGACTGAATAAGAAAAAATAATACTCTTGTGATTTGAAAAATGAAATATTAATGATATTGTGTTCGAGAATCTCAAACTCAATTTGAAATGATCTCCAAATAAATATAACTTTGAGTCAACTTTTCTTATTTGAAGATAAAAATTATATTTTGCTTAAAATTATGATTAAAACTCAAACACATTGAGTGACTCGAATGAGGATCAAAATAATGTAGGATTCGATACCAAGAACCAATTAATTAATTTAACATAAAATAAGACCAGGGGCTTTTTTGTTTCCCAGAACTAATTGAAAGAATAAGAACCCTTCAAAAGAATGTAAAACTGGTTTTTTACGATTCCGAGAAAAGGTTTGCTCTTGTAATAATTTGTAAAGACCGATTACCATGCTACACCAAACATCGTCATCACGATTTTAAGTCGATTTTTATATTATCATAAAATAAAGTTCAAGAAAAACAATAAATTCATGAATTGATCCCATTTTTCTTCGAAATGATTTTATATATAAATATTGAAAACTGATTAATACAGACGTTTGACATTTGAATCAAATTATATTTCAAATTCTGAAAATTGGTTTTAATTTATTCCACTTTTGAGTATATTTTTGCTCAAATTAATTATTTTTCTAAAACCATCTCTTTTTTGCGTTTTCATTGAAAAACATTTATCGATGAAACAATTTTCATAATATATGTAAAAATAAGATGTAAGCAGGAAATTGATCAAGATAATTTCAATAATGTTCATTAAATATGGGATAAATAATTAGAGAGGAAATTGTTTTTTGATAATTCAAATCAATTTGATTGCTTCTAATGAATGATTTGTTCAACTTTTTAGTGCTTTTGAAATATTTTATTCATTAAACAAGAGTTCAATAGAAACGGAAATTAAGGTATTTTGAGAGAAGACGTGACTTATTAGTCATATTCCTATCGAATGAACGAATAATTTAATGTTTTATAATTTAATCGTTACTACAATGAGTTGATTCCCCCCTTAATAGTCACTTCTGTTTGTATCACAACTCATATAATGGTCTAAAACACTCTTCTATTGATAATTTTGGGGCTTCAGAAGGGATGGCATTCCCTTTGCATCCAATCATTTTGCTTCCCATACACTATAATTATTTGTCGACCATATTGGGTGTAAGTCTATGTCCAAGGCTGTCGAGTACTCAACATTTCTTTTATCGATCATTCACTCAAACCAAGATCATTGCAAGAAATTCCTCTTGGAAAAATTGTATCAAGTTAAGAAAATTGAATATTTCCGATATTTATTGCCAATTATTTGAGCTATATCATTTTGAATATTAATTAAAATTGATAATTTCGATAATTATCAAAAGAAAATAATCTTGAACATTTTGAAAAATATTAACAAGTTTAAAAATAAGTGGCGCAGAGAATGAAAAAAAAATAAATTCAAATAAAATGAGAAAAATATGAGCAATGAACTCAATTTTTCAAACGATATTAAACTTGTGATTATGAATGAGTGAAATGGTATGACTCGACAGCTCTATGTTTGTGAATATTTCGGTAATATATTACACGATATATGCGTAGAGTAATAGTCGACTATTGAGTCAAATAGTGTCGAATCCATGGAATGCTTTACAATGTATTGAATTAATGTGTAATTGAATTATGAGTTTGAATTGAGTTTACCGTCAATTCATTGATTAAGTATTTTCATTATATGAATGAATAGACGACTTCTGGTATTTATTAATCTATGCATTCAATCAAATAATGAATTCAATTGAAATCAATTGTCATTTGATTTCAATGATATTTTATTTATTGTGAATAATATTTAAATATTTTGTTGATATCTATCGTCAGTTTGTTGTCAACAAAATACCAACAAAATTGACATTTCATTCAAATCTCTTCAAATGTTTTAATAATAATAAAAAAGTATTTAATTAATTGTGACTCAAATGGCAATCAATTCAATCAATTATTTTATTTAAATTTGATTCCAAAACATTGAAATTGTATTCAATTTCATCAATCGATTCCATATTTTTAGTTAAAATTATATATTTTTTAAGATTTTTGTGTTAAATATGTTATAAAAAATGTATGAAATAGTATTAAAACAAAATTCAATTAATTGGATAATTAGCGACACTTTATGTCAAATCAAATGCAAATCAAATATTCAAAAGACATTTAACCATAAATACAAACATTGGTTCCAAAGGATATTCAATGAAAATAACTTCAATCCATTGAATCCCTTCAAAGTTGTGACCCCTTTGTCATCAATTAAGCGGACATTAACTCTATATTTGTGTTTAGTTTTGTTGTTGACATCGATTAGACCCGTATTGACAGGTATTGAGAAAATGTGTTATAATTGTCTCATATTCTGATCGATTGTTATTCTATCCAAAAGAATGTCAATTTCCGGCCCATTGGGCGGGCAGTTGGTTCCAGAAGGGGGTTCAGGACTCCATTAGAATTATTAATTCAAATATCTCTGAAAAAGGCATTTGTAGGGAAAGTAATGGCGAAAAGTTTCTCATTGAGAATAGGTATCCATTCTTTCCGTTAATTTGTGTTTAATTTAAATTAATTTTTTATTTGTTTTAAAGAAATGAGAGATGCGTTAAATGTCTTGTAATCAATGAAAGACATCACAATATATTGCAATACAAAGAAAGTAAGTCTTTGTTTGAATTTTCAATATATTTTTGAAACTAATTATTTTATTTAAATGTGAATAGCATTCAGTTGTCACACAATTTACGACAAATTCACTTTGGAAAGCGTCTGCTCTGAGATCAATGGAGACGCCCCTCTCTATTCACTTTTCAGATGTATATTCAATTCAATTGATATTAGATTCGATTGACTCATAAATTGTTTGATTTTAGTGGACACCCGTTCAGTCCAGTGCCCATTTCACGGACCCTTCACTTTCAGCTACAGTCGAGGGTTTGGCGAATGCAAAGATCCCATCTCTGAGATCGAGTCCTGTACTGATGACAGACACCTTCTCTTCAAATTCAAAGCCTGTGCAGATGTTTATGGGTCTGAGAGCAGAGGTACTCTTGATTTAATAATTTAAAATGTGATTCATATTTATAATTGAAATAAATTGTGTGTCAGTCGAAGAACTCGAGTGTTTCGCCGATTGGAAAGAGGGTTCGTATCGTTATTTAGTCGGAAAACTACACCACGACTCGGCAAAGACCGATGAGGACAGGTTCAGGTGTTTTGTCTTCGATAAGACCAAAGAAGCGCCGGAAGGCTATGAGATCGCACAGTCGGGTGACGCCACATGTGATGGTCTTCTCTCCCCTAAAGACGGTTCGCGCACAATGAAGATATATAAGACAATCGGTGTTATCCCGAGATGTCAGTTCCCGAAGTGGCTTACATTACGCAGACATTGGAAATCACTGGACGGGTCCCATATGTATGACTTCAACCGTCAGAACAACTCTTTCGTTGTTTATAACGTCACACAGGGAGGGGATGTCGTCCGACTCGGCCTTTGTATTAATCAGGAAAATGTGACGAATAGTGTTTCAACCGATGCCTTCGAAATAATACAATATGTGGTGCACTTCACCTCCGGATGGTATGTCTCCCACTCTCTTCTTCTTGGTTTGATTAATAGATTTTGTTTTGATTTTAGTAAAAGTGGTTTCGTTTGTCTTCGAATATATAAGCGATCGAATCAAATAATAGAACTCCAAACCGGAAGTCCTGCCAAACAGCCGACAGACGCCTGTTCTCAGCATTACTTCACTGCAAATACCGCCAAATACTTAACCCTAACGAGTGAGTCATAACTCAATACTTTTTTGGATTCAATTCTAATAATTTGTTTGATAGCGATGTCACCGGACACTAGTGACTGTCCTTTTGAAGGCATTTATGCAGTTATTGTTCCTGAAGGAGGTCTTTATGATGGTCTGAATGAGCGTCAGATGAATCCCTCCAATGAGAAGACATTATTAGTTTGTTCAGAACACTCATCATTGAACTCCCGGTGCAATTCCAATGATCACATCCAACTCCAGTCCAAATGCACTTTCAATGATAACATTCGAAGTAAACCTCAAATAAATAATTGTTTTCATAACTCAACTAATATTTTGTTTAAAGATTTCAGATGTAGAGGCGGTTGGAAAGAGAACGGAACTAATTATTTGATCGCCTCTTCCAATGAGGACGACATAAGACAGTATTGTTTGGCTTATGACGAAACTGGAAATCAACTTCAGATGACTATCAGTAGTGAGACATGTCTTCGCAAAACAGCGAATCCGATGAGCAGTTCTCAGCCGCACCGGGAAAGTCATTTAGCGCTCAGTCTTGTCAACAAAGGTTCGCATAAATTGTTTTGGGTTTTGATTGAGTCTTAATCTTATATTTGTTATCTCTAAGGTGTGTGCAATCAGATGATTAGCTCCGGTAACTCAATTCATATCAATTTTGTTGATTCTGTGCTCAAAACTTTGATTTGGATTTCGATCGCAATTATTATATTAAACAACAAATAGTATTAATTCGAGCGAACGGTAGAATAGATTCGATCTCTGATTAGATTTGAATCGAATGTCGAATCGTTTGATATAATCATTAGTGAAATGAATGGCAACTAAACAATAATTGATCTAAAGATCAAATTAGTTTCACAAACAGTATTATTCAAAGAGAAGACCTCACTCTTGAAGCCAACTCTTACAACAAGTGATAATGCAGTCGGACTCTACTTCGAGGACATACCACTCGGACTCTACTTCGAGGACATACCACTCAAACAAGATTATCAATCGTTCAAACACTTAAAGTCTGGTTCTTATGTCAATTTAATTCTCAAAATTCGTTTATTTATTGTCGAGTGCTTTGAAGTGCAGACCCTTTGGAAAGAGTCTCAACACACAAGAAAATCATAGATTTTTTTATTAGGATTTAAAAAATTGAAAACCTGTTGAAAATCGGTACCGGTTTTGGGAACGACTGCTGTAATAAACGATTGATTGGCGATTAGTAATCGTTTGGCAATACTTTAGTTATTTGGATAATAATTAAAATAAAACGATAGTATAGTTTGAGCTGATATTTGATCGATGGATGTGACGGTTGTGATAACGATTAGTATTACAATAAAACCAATGCATTGATAATAATATTTATGCCAACGATTGCACTCGATTTACATAAAACACTAATTGAACGCCACTTCAAATGACAGCAAATGATTTAAATTATAGCGAAACTAGTCTTACCATTAATTTTGTACATTATATACAATAATTATATAAATATATATATTATATAAATTGTAAATAAATTGTAATTTATTATTAATAAATGATTTCGATTTATCGAATTGATTGATGTCTTTCTTATCCCAATTATTCCAAAATAAGAGATGAAAACAAATGAAAGTTTAGTTCCAATTATTTAGAGACCTATGGATATGGACTTCCAATAGACTTAAACATCAATTCAATGTATTTCATACCCATTGGTCTCTAAATTATTGCAAATATTTCCTCAAATTATTAAAAGCATTAAATGATGTGTTCCTCAAAAGAGTAGTCAAAAGTAAAGGAAATAATTGTTTTATTTCAAAATACGATTGAATTTCATTTTTTATATAAATTTTATTTAAATATTTTTTTCTGCAAAGAAATCAATATTTTGTTAAATAGAAGCAAAATATTTCACTGAATTAGTGATAAAAAAAGGTTTTTTACGAAATAATATTTAAGTTATAATTATTTGAAAAACTTATGAATATTTTGGAAAAACAAAACCTCAGAAAAAGATTTTAAAAAATTTAGTAATGAGTCCAGAATTGACTGAAATGAATACAATTGAAGACTAAATAATTCGAACTATATTTAACTGTAGAGATCGTCGTCTCCGTCGTCCGTAAAATTGTTTCCGCCGTCAGTCGGGTTCCCACTATTGCCGGACTGACTGCCCGGAAATCTAATTAAAAAAACAAATAAAATTTTAATCCAATTCAAACGTTTTTAAGAGATTTTTATATAATTTTACCTAAAATTAGAGCCAAATCCTCGACTTTGTTGTAGAGTTTGTGAAAACATTTCATATTTCCTAATGTCTGCGTCACTGACCGAACGTCGAGCGAATTTCATCGCCTCTTCGAAGTGGTCTCGTCTTATCTCAGGCACCGGATCGGTCTCTTCTACCTCCTATTGGTCAACAATTTTAGTAAACAATCGAAAAAAAAGTCATCGTTACGTACCATAGCAGCGATGTCGGGATTGGCCGCCTTTTCCTTCTCTCTCTTGATCTCATGTTCGATGGACTCTCTGATGGCTAGTTTACAGGCTCTCTGACATATCTCTGTGAGATCGGCGCCACTGAACCCGTGCGCGACTTTTGCGATATAAGTCAAATCCACGTCTTTAGCCAACGGAGACTTTCGGAGGTTTGCCTTCAGAATAGATTCCCGACTCTTCTCGTCCGGTAAAGGAATGTAAATCAACTGATCGAGACGTCCCGGTCTCAGAATTGCCGGATCTATTATATCGGGTCTGTTTGTGGCGCCAATAATGAAGACATTCTTTTTACTACTCATTCCGTCCATTTCGGTCAGGATTTGATTGATAACTCTGTCGGCAGCGCCACCGGCGTCGCCAACACTCCCTCCGCGAGCCTTCGCTATTGAGTCCAACTCATCGAAGAAGAGAACACACGGAGCGGCCGCTCGAGCCTTGAATGTAAGGTTGGGTTAAGTGATGTAATGAGACATTAAAAGAGTCGATACCTTATCGAAGACGTCGCGAACATTGGCCTCACTCTCGCCGAACCACATCGTCAACAGTTCCGGTCCTTTGATTGATATGAAGTTGGCCTGACATTCATTAGCGATAGCTTTTGCCAAAAGAGTTTTACCACAACCGGGAGGACCATAAAAGAGGACACCTCTGGAAGGAGTCATTCCAAACTTGAGGAACTTGTCGGGGAACTCAACCGGGTATTGAATCATTTCTTGCAACTCGTGCTTAACGTTTTGTAGTCCTCCGATGTCCTCCCAGGTCACGTTCGGCACCTCCACAACAGTTTCGCGCAAAGCAGAGGGACTGCTCTTTCCGAGAGCCCACCGGAAGTTATCCATCGTTACGGCCAACGAATTGAGAACTTCTGCGTCGATCTGTTCGTCTTCCAAATCAATTAAATCCATTTTTTCGCGGATCTGTTGGAGAGCGGCTTCAGAGCAAAGAGCGGCCAAATCTGCGCCAACGAACCCATGAGTTTCGGCGGCCATTCTCTCTAAGTCCACGTCATCTGAAAGCTTCATATTTTTGGTGTGAATTCGAAGTATTTCGAGTCTTCCGGTGGCGTCAGGTATTCCGATATCGACTTCGCGATCGAAACGACCAAATCTTCTGAGAGCGGCGTCAATACTGTTGGGCCTATTAGTGGCCGCCATTACGATGACATGCGATCGTTGTTTAAGTCCATCCATAAGAGTCAGAAGCTGTGAAACAATACGTCTTTCGACCTCTCCGTGAGTTTTCTCTCTTTTGGGAGCGATTGCGTCCAATTCATCGATAAATATGATCGCCGGCGCGTTCTTCTCGGCCTCTTCGAAGGCTTTCCTCAAATTGCTTTCTGACTCTCCCGCGAGTTTACTCATGATTTCTGGTCCATTAATCAGGAAGAAGAAGGCGCCCGTCTCGTTAGCCACTGCTCTAGCGATCAAAGTCTTTCCGGTTCCGGGCGGGCCGTAAAGCAATATACCTCTCGGAGGCTTCACTCCAATGGCTTTGAAAAGACTCGGGTGTCTGAGCGGCAGTTCAACCATTTCTTTGATTTGCGCCAATTGTTTACGACATCCCCCGATATCGTCGTATCCGATAGAGTTTAGAGAGTCCTCCTCTTCCTCTCGTTTGACGGGCTCTCCCTCGCAATGGATAACAGTGTCCGGAGCGACAATACAGAAGGGAGAGGGGTCTGTCTCCACTACTTTGAACTCGACTGCGCGCATACCTCCCCTAACGATGAAGAGGTCGCCCTTATGTATGGGTCGGTAGGCCTCCAAAAAGTAAGGTTTCAAATAAACGTCAAAAATACTTCCGGTGAGGCCTTCGACGGTGTCATCGATGGGGAGAACGTGAATACGTTTGCCGTATTTGACGTCAGGACAGGGCTGGACACTGACGACATCACCCAAACGGACGCGAAGATTGTTTCGAATGCATCGATTCATTCGTATCTTCTCATTAGGACACGACTCGTCTGACAATACAATACAAACCGTTTCGCGTCTCTTCTTTCCCTTAAGAAGAACAGTATCTCCTCTGAAGAGCTGCAACTCATCCATCTTTGCCTAACAATAGATCCAATGATTTGACATTTTTTTCGAAATCAAATCAAGACTTACTTGAGATAAGGCGACGACAGAGTTGTCATCATTGGCCGCCTCTTCAACGAGAAGACGATTTGGCTTTTGTTTTGTCTTCAGTATAGCCGTCGCCAAGTCGTCAGCATTTCTGATGACAAACAAACAATTAATTCAATTCAAAAAAAATTAGTCACAAAAGAGCCGGTAATCTATTAATTGGACATTACTTTGGCTTTTTGTCAGACATTTTGTCGATAATTGTCTTCAGTTATGAAAATAATTGACAAATCGATTGATAAGTATTTAAATTAAATTAAATTAAATTTCAAACGAATATTAAAATCGCAATAAAGTGTTAACCGATTAGTAGTGAAACCAATTGAATGACTGAATGAAAGCTTTTGTGATAAAAGCGATTGAATTGAAAATTATTTGTTGAGTCACTCAATGAGACCCTCACTCAACACAAACATGACTACAACACTCACATCGAGTCTGCGCTCAATTACAGCAAACTCTCCATACAATTACGATAATGAGAATACCCTGGATGTCTTCCAATATTAAACTAGCCTGCTCAATTTCTTCCTTTTCCACTTTCATAAATCACTTTAGATTTTATTGAATTTAAAGTTTTTCATTCAATTTTATATTCAAATCAATTAACAAATGAATGACTAAAATGTAATTTAAATGTCATTTTCCTCTAAAAAAAGTATTTGAATATGAATTTAGTGAAAACATTAGTTTAACCATGAACAATTCATGAACAATTCAACAAAAATAATCAATGAATTTTTATTTTTCCAGACTTTATGTCAATTCAATTGAAATTTTTGATTAAGAGTTTAAAAATGATTAATAAATGATTTTATGGATTAAAACAAAAGTTTATTTTATGGCTAAAACTGTTACTCCAGAAGACGTTGTTTTTGAAGAATATTTTTGTTTATTTCGTTTTTTGTTAAAATAATTTTCATATTTGACTCAAAAATAATTTGATAAACAATGATATTATCGGTAATCAAGTAAATTGTCAACAGTTTTGTCTTAATACTAGTTAATCAAGTGTTGGTCTTCACCACAATTAATGATAAAAATCATAATTATATTTATTTTTAAATAAAATTATGGCAGGAATTAAAGGTTTGAAATATTTTGACATTTATTTTGATTTGTATTTTTACTAAAATATTGTTATTATTTTCATCTTTTCTTTGGAACAAATAAATGGCAAAACTCTTAAATTCAATGATATTTAGCGTAAGATTCAAATTAATTTGTTTTTTGTCATAAAATTATAATTTCTTTTAATTTGATGACAGTTTGGTTTTGTTGGCATTTTTGGGTTCAATTGGTATGACATTAGTTGTGTTGGGCTGTGCTTTACCTCAGTTCGGACCGTAAGTCTTATTTTGATGGATGTTTGTCCACTAAGATGTGATGGTGTGTTGATATACAGTTGCTGGTGGCCATTCTTTGTGGTCATATTCTATTTGTTGGCGCCATTGCCAACAATAATCGCGAGAAGATATCAGGACGACGTCGGCTCAAGTAATGCCTGCAAAGAGTTGGCTCTCTTTCTGACCGCTGGGATCGTAATATCGGCGTATGGACTGCCAATTGTGTTGTCCCGTTCACCCGTCTCTCAAGCAATCGTTAGTCATTACCTTATCATATGTTTATTATGTCTAAACTCTTATCTCTTTTATTTTATCACAAAAATTCATTTTTCAATATTTAACACAAAATTTTTGTTTTTGTTTTTTGTTATTCTTTTCATTATATTTGGTGTCAAAACACCGAAAGTGTTGTTTGGATTCAAAAAATATTTAAAGTTATATTGTATTACAGGTGGAGACCGGCGCCTGTGTTTTAGTACTTTTGGGCAATACTGTCGTCTTTCTCACAATTTTAGGATTTTTTATTGCTTTCGACACCGACGACGAGGGATACAATACCTGGTAATTCATTTTCAATTAGTTGTATAGTAAGTCAAGACTGTCATCCAGTGTCTAATGTCAACCCGTTTTACAATTTATTGTTTAAATAATTTTCAAAAAATCAGTTTTAAACAATTATTTGAAAACCAATACTAAAACCAATTATTTTTTCAATTGCAGTCATTTTCTGTTCTTTTAATACATAATATCTTTGTTTGAATTATTATAACATTATTTTAAATCATTTCTTAATATTTACTTAATTTGAAATAAATAGTCATTTGTTTTGAATAAATGAAAACATTCCTCAAAAAAACAAAACAAAAAGATATCTAAAGAGTGAAACACTTGAGTCACTGAAAGTCGAGTGCATTGAATGCATTCTTTGATCAAAAAATGACTTTAATTGAAAAAAATGGTATTTATTATGATATAAATGATATTTAAATTTATTTTCTATTCATTGAATTATAATTTAAATAAATGAAAAATTTGTGTAAAGTTTTTAATTTAATTTAATTTTGATAACATTTCGAATGAGTTCTCGAAACTGAAAAAACTTCTAATATTTTGATTAGTTTTAAGTTTTTGTAATGAATTGTTTAAATCTAACGCTAAATAGTTTGAAGACTGAATTGTAATCAGAATAAAAGTAATACTGGTTTTGGCGGATAGAGAGTGGAAAGCAAAGGCAAAGCGGGACTTATTTTTCAGTTGAATTCATGGCTTAATACATGTCTATAACTAATCGATTCTTTTCAATA
Organism: Tectocepheus velatus; assembly: GCA_034700625.1. Taxonomy (NCBI): domain Eukaryota; kingdom Metazoa; phylum Arthropoda; class Arachnida; order Sarcoptiformes; family Tectocepheidae; genus Tectocepheus; species Tectocepheus velatus. The sequence continues at coordinate 11,751 of JAQIXV010000497.1, read as the reverse complement.
GAGACCACCAAATAGTGTACCGAATAATAAAATTCAAAAATTATTTATAGTCTTTGGACTAACTTTGCGTTTGCTTTCATAACTTGAATTTCAATTAAAAAGTATTTACTTTTAGCTTTAAATTCAATAATCATTTGTTTAATATATAATATAATATTCAAACATTTTCTAGAATTTTGTCAAAACTTTTGAATCAATTGAAAAAAATTCTAAATTTTTATTATTTTATTTGATTTCAAGTATTTTCTTATTTTTCTGTCATTTGTTTAATGGTTTGAATTTTGATATTATTTAAGAGAAATGTTTTGATAATAAAATTCATTTGATTCGAGAGATTCTCAATGTTTTAAATGATTGAAATATTTATTAATTTGATTGAATCGTAAATTAAAGAAATGTTTGGCAAACAATTTCAATGATAAGAGTTTGCGATTAATTAGAAAATATTTTTGAGAATTTCAGTTATAATTGCGTTAATAGTTATGAATCTGTGATTTGTGTCCAGCAATCAAACGATTGCAGACACCGTCAGAACTGAGTGAGAACTGGGATCTGTGGTATTGTGCGTTTGGGAATGATTTAATGGGACCACCCAATGAGTTACCTACTTATAGTCTTATAGTTTTCTTTGCAGCACTGGCTCTAGCACTGGCACTAGCACTGGCACAGAGCACAGGCATAGCTCAGCACAGCGTAGGGTTCGATTGCCAGTCTTACAGCTTATTCTAAGCTTATATTCTTAGAGTCATAGCTGAGCGCAGGCAGAGCATAGGCAGAGCAATAGGCAGAGCACAGGCCTCAGAAAACGTTGAATTGCTTGTAGTCTTGATGGACACTCTCTTGATATGCGAATCTGGCGTTCATGACCTGATCGGCCCCACACATAGACACACATAGATCTATATTTTAAGTTTTATAATTTCTACGCATTTGCACACAGGCTGTGCCGCTTATGCATTGCAAATGGATAGTTTCCCTCCTCACAGTTCCTCGTGCTTTCCCCTGAGAGCCCCCACAGCCTCTTGTGTGGTCCCTTTCACTCTTAAACTTGTTGCCCGAGACTAAGAACTCGAAACTATCGCTCAGCCAATGGGAAGGTAGCAAAACACTAATCAATCTTCCGTGAAATGCTGGGAAGGAGGGACTCCCAGCCAGAGTTAGGGCGAGGTGGACGATGGTCACAATTATATTAGCCTTCCTTTATAACTTCATCAACATAGGCATCAGCACAGCACAGCACACCACCAGCACCACCACCAGTACTGCTGAACGGCATTCAGTGCTGGCAAAGGAACGCCAATCGACAGTATTTGAGGCATCTCTTCACTACTCCACGACTACTCCACCACTACTCCAGTACTTCATGACTTGACATAACGTCAAATAACTGCGTATTGGCTCAGACTTGGGCTCAGCTCTAAAGTTGAAGTTTAGTACAACTTCTGAATGTTTCTTACGTTTCGCCAGTTTTCCAGTTCTGCAGACTTTCCATAGCCTTGTGTTGAGTTTAGTTGAGTTTTGTTGAGTTGAGCTCAACTTGTGTTCAAATCCTGTCTCTCCTCTCCTCGAAAGGCATTTTTGGGGCTCTCTTTCCAATGCACTTCTCTATAGACTCTTCACTTATGAACTAAATTATAATTAAATGAATAAACAGTCGTTTAAATTGTGTCAACCGATTGGACCGACTCTTATGAGCCCTCCATCGAAGTCATGGATTCATAGTTATAATGATTACGACAGCGAAAGACTTTGAGACTTCCCTTAATAAGTCTAAATTGTGTCAATTGAGTGCACCCGAAGACAGACCACACCATTTCGATGACAGCCTTCTCACCCGGACCTCATGGGTTGACGCCAAGACTGCTTTGGCTCAGATCGAGAAGGTTTGCCTTCTTTTGGCTCAATTCCCACCAAATTGTTCTCAAAAAAACTTTTTGTTGTTTTTTCACTCAATTAGGGGAAGGCTTCGGGCAATGCATCGGCGCTTTGGGTCCGAACCAAACTTCAGGCATATCTTCAAGACTTAGGAATATTTATTCAGAAAAATGCTGGAAAAGTGCTGTTCGTCGGTCTACTGGTTCTCATCACGTTTTGTGTTGGACTCAAGTCAGCGACAATTGAAACTAATGTCGAAAGACTATGGGTTGAAGGTATGGACTTGTGATGGACTCCATTTCCACTCTTTTATCTCTAATTAATTTGTTGTTTGATTAGAGGGCGGAAGACTTGAGAAGGAAATGAAATACATTCGAACCACTTTAGGTGATGGCTTCGGCAGCACTAACCAGATTGTGATCCAAACCCCAAAGAGCACAGGTGCCAGTGTCCTACACGTCAATGCACTCCTTCTGCACCTACAGGCCATGAAAGTGGCCACAAAAGTCACGGTTGATATGTTTGAAGTGTAAGTCTATTCAATTAATTTGAAATTAAGCGATAATTACCACATTCTGAGCACATGTCTGACCATTTGTTATTTGAATTGCATGGTGAAGGACGTGGAGACTCAAAGACATTTGTTATTCCCCGAGTATTCCCAGTTTTGATACTCATTATATCGATTCTGTGAGTATTTTATTTGAATTGAAGAAAATTTTTGAATAATTATTGAATTGATTGATCAGATGCTCGAAAATTTGTTTCCCTGTGCTATCATCACTCCATTGGACTGTTTTTGGGAGGGATCCAAACTCTTGGGTCCGGAATTCCCTGTTCCTATTCCGTATGTTATCAATAGTTATTAATGTGTTTTGAAAATGTGATTAATTGAACGTCGGTTTCAGTGGACTCGGGATATCAGTGCAGTGGACAAACCTCAATCCGGAGCTATTGATTCAAACAATGAAATCGATGCGAACCTCCGAAAGTCAATCCAATAGTTTCCCGTTTTCTACGTTAGAAAAGTTTATGGAAAGGGTATTGACTTCTTTATGACTCCAATCACTTGAAATAATTGTTTCTATCGATTAAAGGCTGGAATAACGTCTGGGTATCAGAAAAAGCCCTGTTTAGACCCGACTGACCAGAGCTGTCCGTCTACTGCTCCAAATAAAAATACTAATCAAACGCCAGACATAGGCTCTGAATTGACGGGTGGCTGCTATGGGTTCGCCACCAAATTCATGCATTGGCCGGAAGACTTGATAGTTGGAGGTGTGGCCAAAAACAAAACGGGTCATATTGTTCGCGCCAAAGCTCTTCAATCAATCATTCAATTGATGGCAGAGCAGGAGATGTATGAGTTCTATCAGCACACATACAAAGTTCATAACCTGGACTGGTCTGTCGATAAGGCCCGGATGGTTCTCGAGGCCTGGCAGAGGAAGTTCTCTGAAGTAATTATCCATTAAATGAAATAATAATTTGTTTGAATAAATCCTAATATTTTGACTGACTTTGAAAGGATGTCCAAAATTTTATGAAAAATGATGAAAACCCTAAACACCAGGACATTCACCTTTTCACCAGTACTTCATTAATGGATATAATGAAAAACTTTTCTGATGTAAATGTGATGAGAGTATCGATCGGATACCTTCTTATGTTGGTTTACGCGGGATATTCACTCTGCAAATGGAACCCAACCGATGAGTCACTCAGTTTCCTGGGAATAGCCGGAGTTGTTATCATAGGACTGTCAGTTGCGGCGGGACTCGGCTTTTGTGCTCTAATCGGTTTGGCATTCAATGCGTCGACGACTCAAGTAATTCATTTATTTTAATATAATTAACAAAAGACTAAATAATTTGATGTCTTTAAAGATAATTCCATTCCTTGCGCTGGGAATCGGTGTCGACAATATGTTTCTGTTGGCGCACACCTACTCTCAAATCATTGATTCTAATACTCCTCTTAAGGTTTGTTATAAAAAAAAATTTGATAAAATAGTTTTTAATTATATTTTTGTGTGAAAACAGTCGAAAACAGGGGAATGCCTCAAACAAATTGGTTCAAGTATTTTGTTGACATCATTCGGGAATGTCTGTGCATTTTTGGCGGCTGCCATCATCCCTATCCCAGCCCTCAGATGTTTTGCTCTTCAGGCAGCGATTCTGATCGCATTTATAGCTATTTCAATGATTCTATTGTTTCCGGCGGTGGCCAGTATTGACCTCAGAAGGAGAACTCAAACCAAGAAGAATAAGTTGTGTTGTCTTTACACAACTGTTCCCAATAATGTAGTGCACGACTCGAGTGCCAATCAAATAAAAAGTCAAAAGAATATGTTTTCAAAGAAAAAGAGTTCAGTGAAGAAGTGTATTGTTCACGCGTTACCACCCGATCGGTCACATGTGGTCACAATCTTAGCGACAGATAAAAGTGCTTCGAAACCATTTTTGGCTAAAACTAAGCCTCAAAAGTGTAAATGTAATGAAAACGACAGTCAAGTGCGAGAACAGTGCGCTCCAGACATTGAGAAAGCCATTAGTGAATACAGCCGTCGGACAGAAAACAAATATTCATTAACTTATTTCGCGAACAATATTTACGCTCCAATTCTTCAGAGAAAACCCGTGAAAGTGTTTGTTGTCCTCATTTTCTTAGCGATTCTAACCATTAGTATCTCTGGTCTGATGAAAGTCGACGACGGACTCGACTTAACAGATATAGTGCCGCGAAATACAATCGAATACCGATTCCTGAGTTTTCAGAGAAAGTACTTCAGTTTCTTCAACATGTTTGCAGTGACCCAGGGCAACTTCGACTATCCAAACAACCAAAAACTCCTTCACGAATATCACCAGACATTCACTCGTGTCGGACAAATCATAAAGAACGACGACGGAGGCCTTCCCGAGTTCTGGCTGACCATGTTTAGGGACTGGCTCTCAGGACTCCAGGAAGCCTTCGATAAGGACTGGAAAAACGGGTGCATTACTCGTGAAAACTGGTTCTCAAACGCTTCCGAAGAAGGAATACTCGCTTACAAACTGCTCGTACAGACGGGACGGGTTGATAATCCGGTCGACAAATCTTTGGTATTAATTGATTTATTGATAAAAATATTTTGAAAATAACTGAAAAATGTTTGAACAGGTGCTGAATATGCGATTAGTTGACGACTCGGGGATCATAAACCCAAAAGCCTTTTACAACTATTTAACTGCTTGGGTATCAAACGACGCGTTGGCCTACTCTGCATCTCAGGCCAGTTTCCGACCGGAGCCGCGGCAGTGGATTCATGTATCCCAAGACGTTGAGTTGAAAATAGCTAAATCCCAGCCCTTAGTCTACGCACAAATGCCTTTCTATTTGAATAACATGAGAACAACCGCTGAGATAACGGATACCATTCAATCGATTCGAACCATTTGCCAAAAGTTTGAGGACAAAGGACTGCCTAACTTTCCCACTGGAATACCATTCATTTATTGGGAACAATACGTTAGACTCCGATTCTATTTGCTTTCAGCACTAGTTGTGGTGTTGGCCGCAGTTTTTCTTGTGATCAGTGCCTTCCTCTTCAATCCCTGGACCGCAACTCTTATTGTTGCCGTTCTTATAATGATTGTCATCGAACTCTTCGGACTTATGGGTCTTCTCGGCATTAAACTGAGTGCTGTTCCGGCGGTTATCCTCATAGTATCCGTTGGGATAGGAGTCGACTTTATTTCACACATTACTCTGGTTTGACACAAATCTCTCGAAATTGACTCAAATTTCTAAATGTATTTCTATTATAGAGTTTTCTGACGAGTATTGGGTCCAGAAATCACAGAATGAAAATGGCGTTACAGCATATGTTCACTCCCGTCACTCACGGCATTGTCTCAACTCTCTTCGGTATAGTAATGCTGGCCTTCTCTGAGTTTGACTTCATTATAAGGTATTCATCCATTACTTTGATTATGAGAACCAATTGATTCAAATTCGTGTCAACCCTTTCCTTCAGATATTTCTTTTACGTGTTGTCGGGAGTCGTGATATTGGGAGCACTAAACGGACTCATATTACTGCCAGTCCTGCTCTCTATAATCGGTCCGCCGCCAGAAATCATTCCTTTCGATTACGAGGACCGCATATCGACGCCATCGCCTCCGGCCTCTCCCTGTTTGCCAAAAAGAAAGCGTTCAGTGAGCGGCCCCTACTTCTCTCGGCGTTCATATCCAAGAGTACAGTCAGAGATATCACTTTCAACGATATCAGAAGAGCCGCAATCATATCATTCTTCGCACGAAATTGTAGTCCAACCGGAATTCGTTGTCGAGACCACAACTATAACCAGTCCTACGAACGGCGGAACACAAACCATATCCCAAACTACCTCAGCATCGACTACACCCACCTCTTCTAATGAGGTAATTAATTGTAACCCATTTTTTCAAAATAGATATTTAATGATATTTTTCTTCAGACGAGTGCCTCAGAGAGTCCGACCCCTTCGACAGATCGCGAGAGTCCCGCTATGAGTGAAAGTAGCGGAACCTCATCGATGAGTGACACGAGTTATGGCACTAAAACATCACTACCTCCTCATCTCACATCTTCGACCCAACACACGGTGACGACCAAAGTGTTGGCGACAGCAAAGTTGAAGGTCGAAGTCCACACCCCTTACATCGAAAGAGACTATAACTATACCAATAGTCGACCCAATAGTAGAAATAGAGAACAGTCGCGAAGATATAGAGTCTCTGATCCTTAGATTTCTGGTCTCTGAGAGACGATTAGTCGAGTCATTCGTTAATCGATTATATATTAAACTTTATTTCCAAAAGAACTGTAAAAAATTGACTCAATTTATATTTAAAACTCAAACAAATTCTTAAAAATCAATTTAAAAGCTTTTAAGTTATAGACAAACACTGAATCACTTGAATATAACATTAATTATTATATAATTTATTGAAAAGCATTTATATATAAATTCATCAAAAGATCAAATCATTTGAATTATGTATTAATAAAATGTAAATAAGATTATTATTATTGAAATCAATTAATAATAGTTTAGATTTGAATTTGAATATTGATTGGAAACAAATGGGTATTTCAATTGATTTTGTAATTATTTATTTTTATAATAATATAAATTTTTGAACAAATGATGAATAAAATAATTTTTTATATCATTTCAATTAAAAGATTCAAATTTTTTATTCTGTTTTTTTCAATAAAAGTTTTGTTTAAATGGATATTCACTGTAAATGAATTCACTATAAAAAGGATATTAAGTAAGACATGAATAAAATCCCATAAAAAAAAATACTTAAAAGTAATTAAAAAACGGAACAAATGATGAGTTCTCTAGAATTTGATACCGTTTTCATAAAATCTAATGGAAATTAAAATCTGAAAGCATTTCGATTCGAATCTTTTCTGATATTCTGTTGAATATCTTCGGAATGGGTTCTCTTCTTTGAGACCAACTCTTGTATCTTATCGTCAAAACTGAAGGGTTTAAAAGCCGTTAGTTTTCGCTCAGATTTTGACTGCAATGGGTGTGAAATTTTGAAGGCAGGCATCGGATGAGCTTTGAATTGAAATTTTGTTTGATCTTGAGGTCTGTCCTCATTAGAGGTATGTTTAGCGGATCGCAACTCATTCCTCTTTTCTGTAAAAAAGTTCATTGGAATGGCTTTTGTCGGCGCTTTCGTTGACTTCACTCTTGGAATACCTGACGCGAAGTTTGCGTCGAATAACTTCTTTCGGATCGGATTTGCTTTAAATGAATACTTTTTTATTTGAGAAGCGATTATGTCTTCTGTTTGACGAGGAGTCGGTCGATGTCTATGAATTGATTGCAATTTTGGAGACATAGGGCGAGTCAGCGATGAAACAGATGAAGAACGGGAGCGTTGACCACAACCGGCCCCTCTATCAAGAGATCTCGACCGCTGTTCGAAGTCTCGGGTATGAGTCTCGAACTCTTTCAAGAGCTCTGCCATCGATTTGTATCCATTTTCTCGCTTTTTTACACTTGAATAGAGTCGCGAAACAACGGACTGAGCGCTTACTTTACGGTTTGAACTCAAAACTGATTTTCGAATTGGAGTTCCTTTTCTTCGGAGAGAATTTATGGACCGCTTCTTAAATGACGAAGTCTTACATGACTTGAGAGGACTGACAACTGTTACAGTCTTTTGAGTCTTTTCAATGACATACGACTCTCTTTTGTTAACAGTCTTATTGTCTGAGGAGTCGGTTCCCAAACATTGATTGTCTGGAAATATAAAAAAATATAATCATTTTTGAATCGATTGTAAACTAAAATCAAATCAAATACCGCTTTCAAACACTTCATTGCAGTCGTCTTCCGGTTCCTCTATTTGAAGGACGACTTCATTCGGGCCTTCAGTCACTTCTTGGATCTCGAGTGAAGACTCGACTTGATTTGTCTCTTCACTGTTCGACACCTCCTCTGATATGGTCTGGACCTCAATCTGAGAGATGACTTGAGTCTCGTCAGGAAGTGATTGAAGAAGTGGTTCCATAGCGAAGACAGACTCTTCTCTGAGAGGAACCATTTCTGTCTTTGTTTTAATACTTCTCTTCTTCTTAGAGCCACTGATTCGGGTTTCCCTTAAAGGAGTGCTTCCGTTGTACTGAAGTGTTCTCATTGGAGTTGATCTCAATTTATAAGACTTTTTCTTCTCAACCGATAAATACTTTTTTGTGGAATAAAAGATTTCGTTGTCGTCCTCTTCAATGTCGTCCTCTTCAATGTTCTCCTTATTTTGTGGCGGAGTTTCATATTTGTAGTCATCAATCACTTCATTGACACTACATTTTAATGTTTCCGATTTGGAGTTAATCTGTGGTGTCATCGGATTGTCTCCATATGAAGACCTCTTGTCTTCAATTTCGTGATCCACTTCTGAATCATCAAAAAAATGATTAAATGTTTGAATCAACAAAAGAGTGGTTTAATTATTACCGAAGAAGTGATCGATTTGTTGCAATTGGTCCGGAGTTTCAGTGGCCATAAAGTCACAAAACTGTGGACACAAATAATCCCAACCTTTTGTCTCGTCTTCAATACAATCAGACCTTAAATTTTAATTGAATTTTAATTTAATTCATATTAAAAACGATTAAATTGTCTTACATTTGAATGAATTGAAAATTGGATCAAATTTAGTGATAAATAACGAAAATAGCGAAGAGTTTGTTGTTTTGGTGAAGAGTTTGATTGATATGAAGCCTAACGTAAAGCGCTTTCAAATTCAAATTATTTTAAAAACGGTTTTGTTTTGTCTCAATACAAGTGTAGAGGTCTTCACAGTTTTGTACTAAAAGTTTGACAAAAGTTTTTCGTTTGAACTAAACTTTCAATTGATTTGTGATTAACTCAATTCATATCTCAATTCCATATAAACTTTGAATAAACATATTTTCAAGTTTTAATTCGAGCCATACCTGCGTTAGACATGACATTAGTCACCAAAAAATCCTTAACTTTGGAGCTTTAATGCCATTAATGATTAATCAATTATGAAAAAGAGCTAATATTCAATATAAGTTGTTACATTAAAGTAGTGATCAAGGCACTTTTCAATGTGAAATATTTCTCACTTTAATAGGAAATAATTTTATGTGAAATTTGATGAATAGTTTAATGACTTTAAATTGAATGTAGTTTGAGTTTTATCCAATTTATTGGTTTCAATATTCCAACAGAATTGAACCTGGGTAATCATTAATTTAAAGATTAACTTTCATTCGCTTCTTATAATTGGGCTCTGATTAGTAATTGATGAGACAACGATGAGCTAGCTCATTTTAGTTCTTGAAAAACCTTAAGTAAATAAAGTTTTAAAATCTGAAAAATTATAATTTATTCGTTAAATAAGAATAACTAAGAGTTTTGTTTCAAAGGAATACATTCAATGATATTCAATATTATTCACACAATTATTGGCCAAAAATTAGATGAAATGTATTTTAATAGAAAATTAAATAAATAAAAATAAAACAAAATTAAAAAAAAGTACAAAAAAATCTAATGCAAGAGCAGACAAAATGATGCCATCTTTCAAATCCTGAACTAATGTCGAAATAGTGGAGACATTTGAAACCAGGATTACTGATAGTAGCGGTGGTGGTAGTGGTAGTGGAAGTGCGGAAGTTTGGATGATTGCAAATAAGTTAAGTTAAGACTAAATTAGTTTTTTTGCTTAATTTTAATTTGAGTCGAAGTGAAGCGCTTTTGGTTAATAAGAGGACCGGTTTCTGCTCTCAGCCTAAAACAAGTTCGATATTAACGACTTATTTGTTAACTTTGTATAAACTTTTAGCAAAATTATCCCAATTGTTGGGTCGAGATCTGGCAATCCAGGCAATGCTGATAGTGTTGGGTGGGGGTCACCACTGGGGGTCACCTCTGATTGCTTGGATGGCAATGGATGGCATGTCATGCCGTGCGATCTCATCGATGGCATATCGTGTCCTATATATATGATGACCGAAAATAATAGCAATAAAGTTGATAAACAAGTCTTCAGTGGTTAGTGTTTAGAGCACATCCAAAACAAACTAGTTCAATTAGATTTCGCACCAAATATCGACTCTAATAACCTGTTTATGGGATTCTCACCAAAAAATAGTCGTCTAATAAATATTATGAATAGATTGGAAGTGATTTCGATGAATATCATCAACAGATTATGGCTAACCATTCAATTGATTTACAATAAGTTTTACGCACAAACAACACCACAAGGAATGAGTTCAACACAAAAAACACTTTAAATAAAATAACGTTAAAAACTTTTACGGAAATTCAATGAAGAAGTTTTGTGACAACAAAAATCCATTCAAGACTTCAATTGGATTTGACTTCAATAGTAATTAAAGTATTGACAATCGATAGACATTATGACAACTGATGAGAATTGATATCATTAAATGAGATGATATTAATTAGACTTCAATTCCTTCAACAAATATATTTCTTGCACTTTCCGTATTCTGCAGAGAGGGCCGCATTCTTGAAGACCCCCATTTTGGTGACCATCCAAGTGGGGACTATCTTCTCCATTACCCTAAATTCAAATGTTTTGTATTGAGTTGGGGAACAAAAATCTTAAAAATACGAGACTTACGTCAAAACAGTGCTTTTGCCGCGAACTCCACTCATGGCATCACTGATACAATTAATTTATTTTTAATAAAAATGAATCAATTTTTAAAGAAATAGAAATAATCCAAAAATTCTTACCCGAGTTCACATATGATCCGATTCATGCACTCCTCCTTCTCGACGGCAGTCCTGTATATTGAGTAATAGCGCTCTAATCGGTCGATATAACCGTTCATCGCTGAGTCCTTGACATTGTCTTCAATGGCTCTCTTCCTTCTTCCGGTTGAGCCAAGACTTGTGACGGTAGGGATGAGAAGACTGAGTCCCGCCAACGCCAACATCGGCATCAAAATAGAACTCAATCCATATTTGCGTAAACCAGTGGACGGCTGTTCATAAGAAGGCTGTGGAACACTGGCTGAAGCATAGTTGCCATATGACGGCTGTCCGTTTGCAAAATTTGTATAACCGCTGGACTGACCGTTATATGGAATCTGATTACCACTTTGAGAACCGAAATTGGAAGCGGCGGCAGCGGCGGCGGTATAGCTCGGATGGGATGAGGCTGAGTGAAGAGCATCTGATCCTGAGCTGAAACTTGCGGATGGACTCGAAGCAGAGGAACCGTAGTTAGAGGCGGAAGTGTCGTAATTTGACGAACCGTATGATCCCTGAGAACCACTATTAAAGGCTGAAGGGTTTGATCCGAAGCCATACTGTTGGAGCTG
>JAQIXV010000496.1:0-32161 GCA_034700625.1 Tectocepheus velatus | reverse complement strand
GAGAGAGAGAGAGAGAGAGAGAGAGAGAGAGAGAGAGAGAGAGAGAGAGAGAGAGGAATGGATATCCCATGAGAAATAAAGCAGTAAAAGATAGTATTTGTTTCTTCTGGTGTTGTTTTGTGTTTGATATTTATTTTCCCAATCGGTTAGTGACGGTTGGGATGAACTCCTCTTCTTCTTTGCAAGGCTTGCATTAACGGTAAAACTCAGTCGAACTTCACTTCAATTCATTGTCTCGTTTTTCTCTCAGAGCTCTTATTTTCAGATGATTTTTGTGTTAGACTTTTCTCTTACTTTGATTACAACTAAAGATTGCCTTTAATTGAAAATTTACTGAAAAACCCTTGCAATCAATGTAATGAATAATGCGATTGACATCTGTGTGTATCCTCGATCATTTTCTTATTCAAATTGTCATGATTACAAAGAAATTCTACAAATACATCAAAATTTGCTTGGATAGAAAGACTATCTATCAAGGCAATTTTAAAGTTTTATAATCAAAAATAATGATATAAAATTGTTTATCTCTTTCTATTGTCAACTTTTATGTTCAAACTATAACTTATTTTCTACGAATAATGGACTCATATTTCAAATATTTCGAAGGAATGAGATCAAATCACCATGTGCATTTTTATTTTGATTAAATTTAATTGATTACTTGATTTCAATATTCAAATTTATTCAAAGTCAGGTCATTATAGAGAAGCAAATATATCTGTATAAGAATTTTTAAATTGAAAACTACTTTAAATCAATTTTTGGAGCAATCGATCTGTAAAACCACTTAAGTTTAGTGACTGTGTCTGTGCTCTCCTGCTCTCAAAGTTCAGACAAAAAGTCAATTCAATGGACTTTTCGTTTTGAGAGAACAGTAAAAAGAGTTCCCAAACTCAAAGAAAACTGGGATTCGTCTAAAATTTTTCAAAATAGTTGAGCCTTTATAGCAAAGGATCGGAGTAGTCGTTGTCTCGAGTGAAAAATGTCAGAAAAACATCAGAATTCTGTAAAAAAAAACTCTAAAACTCGAGTATGTGTTGAAAATGTGCTTCACGTCGATTGATAGACTGTCTGAGGCTTTTGTGTAGCTTTTTATTGAATTTCTTCGACTCTTCTTCTTATACTTGAGTTGGTATTTCTCTTCTACTCTTCAGCCAAACAACAAACTCTTGAAACTCGATTCCAATATTGAAATCAAGTAAACAATTCTCTAAAAAAGATATATCGTTGAGATTTGGCTAAATTTCCTTCTCCTCAGTCTATCCCTCGAAAGTCAGACTCCTTTTAACATAATTTTATTTTTATTCAATGAACTATTGATTTACTGCACTCTTTTGAAAAATGATTTTTCAGTTTCTCTTAGAATTATATTCAACGATAAGATTCTTTTATTAATGTTCTGACCGTCTCTTTCTCTGTAGTGACACTCTTTCCAGATATTCAGACATTAGTTGGGGATAGGGTTAGCCTCCCCTGTAATGTAACTCCTCCATCAGAAGACGATTCGATAACATTAGTCCTTTGGTACAGAAGTGATGTTAAAATACTTCCCATATATACGGTTGATATCCGCCATAATCGAGAAAAGGCCAAACATTTGACGCATGAGATTCTGACCGATCGCGCCTTTTTCAACCTATCCGTCCGACCGGCACTCCTCACAATAGATCCAGTTCTGGACAACGATGGCCTCGAATATAAGTGTCGGGTAGACTTCAGATGGGGACGTACTCTAACTTCTGTGATCAATCTTAAAGTCATTGGTATTTACTTCTGATATGTTTTTAATGGTTTTTAGATTTTTTTTTTGTGAAAACATTTTCATTGAAATTTGAGTTTAACTTCGACTGTTTTATTTGTGATTCATATTTAATTGATTTTTCTTTTGAATGAAATTTTCAAATAATAATAAAAATATAAATATTTTTCATTCATTCAGTGCCTCCAAGAAATATATTCATAACTGATAGCAGTAATCAACAGTTAACAGGACTCATAGGACCAGTTGAGGAGGGCTCAGACGTGCACTTATACTGCATAGCCGAAGGAGGTCTGTCGTAGTCATAGACATTCTTATTTTGATTAATCGTCGCTTTTCTAATCATTATTTTATCTGAACTTAACGACAAAAACTTGAAATCTTTTTCTTCGCCATTAAATTCAATGTTAGATCAAATTTATTTTGTTTTGTCTTTAGGAAAGCCTTTGCCGAGTGTGCACTGGTATCGCGATAATGTCCTTATCGATAGCTCGGCCTCTATTGTTGATGACTCTGTTGTCAGGAATGAACTCCGAATAGAAAATATTCTTAGAAGTGATTTGAACTCAATTTACAGCTGTCGGGCAATTAATAACAATTCGAGTCAAACGACTGTTTCAACATTTGTCACGTTTGATATTTATGGTCAGATATGTCTCATAAATCTATTCGTTATCTTCCAAAACACATTACCCCTCTTTAGCTCTAAGATAACCAGGGATTCTCTCATTGATCACTTAAATCTCAGGCCTTTACGAAAATTCATATAATTTTGTGATAAAAAAGTTTAGTTTACTTTTCAATTAAGTTTTTATTTATCATGCAAACAATCTTGCACATTTAACTTTTTGATATTAATCGATGTTTGTTTGAATTCTTTGCATGTCTTCCGTTGTCTGTCAGAAAATGATTCAAATTTATACCCAAAACAATAAATTTTTGCACCACTTTTGATGACATTTTTGTTAATATTTTTTGTGTTTTTTGGCCAAAATCTCATTAACAGTAAAGCCGACTGACGTGAAGATAATTTCTATAAGAAGACCCCTGTCTTCTGGAAGGAAATTTGATTTAATTTGTAGATCTTATGGCTCAAGACCTCCCGCCCAACTGACATGGCTTAAAGACAATAGATTGCTCTCAAAGACCAGGTTTGCTTTGATTATTAATCACTTCTTAGATTAGACTCAATAGTGTTGTACATCATCTCAAATGTTTTGTATAACAATAATAACCATCAATAGAATGGCGAATTATTATCAATTATTTATAACCAATTTACCAAGGTTTGATACTTATTGATATCAGAAACAAAATAATTGATTTCTTTTCCTATTGGCAGTCAAAGAATAATATGAATTGATCTTGCTATAGTAATCGTTAAATTTCAACTAAGTTTACCAAGGTTATCAATGCATTATCTAGCATATATTGTGTTCAGTAAATATTATAACAATTTGTTATACTTTAAAGTTATTAAATATAGTCGGTTCTCATCAATACATCATTCGAAAATATAAATTTAAATGAAATTAAAACTAGCAAGAGCTCTGATCTTGTTAACATTTAAACGTTAGGCAATTGTTTTTGGTCTTTCAAATGGTTTTATTTATAAAATTTAGAATTTGATGTCTGACTGACTGTCTGTCTGTCAAAAAGGAACTGATATAATAAGACATGACTTTATAGCAGACGTGAGAATTGAATTCAGTGCTCAACAAAGTTGTGATGAATTTCGATAATAGGGTTAACCTATTCTCTCTATAACTGCTGCCAACTGTAATTACAGTCAAACCTTTCACTGAAGACATTTGTTTTGTTTTTTGATTGGAATAAGCTTGTACATTCCTACATTACACATTAAACATTGCAGAGAGTCATTCACAGAGGATGGAAACGTGACGACTAGTGTTCTCGAGTTTATGCCGACCGCTGAAGATCACGGATCGTATCTTAACTGTCGCGCAGAGAATCTTCGTTTAGCCAACAGTTCAATAGAAGACCAGTGGGTTCTCAACATCTTCTGTAAGACATACAAACTCTTTACTCAAACAACTCTTAATTTAATTTATATAACAATTGATCGAAGAAATGATAAAATTTATTGATTTATGAAAATTCATTCATTCATTCATCAAATTAACAAAACAACTCTTGTTTTCACTTAAATTAAGTATTATTTTATTAAATTAATTTCAATCGATGATAGAAACCAATGATAAAAATGCTGATCATTGCTCATCTCTGTCCCTAATTAAGAGATGTTATTAATTGAGAATTTGATTGAAAAGATCTAATTTAAAAGTATGTTCAGAGAGTCAATCAAATAAAAAGATGGCAAATCTATTTTCAAGCAAGATAAATTTACTCAATATTCCTTAAGTCCATGTCATTTATTGTTTTTGTTAGCAATTCTTTTTGATTATATTTTTTCATTCATTTAATTGAATTTATTTTTGATTTTGTTAAACAGTTGATCCAAAAGTGAACTTAACAATGAGGACCAACTCAGCCAAAGGTCTGGTAGTGGTCGGCAGCCAAGTATTCATGGAATGCCTAATAAATGCTAACCCGAGTGTAGTTGAGGTCAAATGGCTTTTCAATGGAAGATCTCACAAACAAGACATCGGAAGGGGTATGCATTTGAATCGATCGTTCGGTCCTCTCATTTAGTTTATTGGTCAACAAAATAACATTAAAGACCAACAAATTGCTTATCGATTCGATTGCTTACAAATTGACAAAAATCGATATCAAAGTAAATGAATAGCAGACCCTCTGATGTGAAACCAATCGACTGACAAATTGCATGAAAAACAGTGTTTGATAACAAAGTCTTTGAATTCATACAAAAAACTGTTTGTATTGACTGAAACACAAGTGAACATAAAAATTAATTTTGACACAAAATAATTGAATTACTGTCGGAAAAGGCCTCTCAAAGGATTGTCATCTCTTTTAGCCCAAAGTCTTTTGAATATCAATTCAATTTATATCAAAGCCTTAAATAAAAACTAATATAAAAAAAATTCAGAAGTTATTAATTCAATTGTCAAATGATTTAAATCCGAATTGAGTTCTATATAATTAACAAACAATTCATTTAGAGTTTCACTTAATTGACATCAAATTATTGATTCGATTATCGATTCATTTATTTGTCATTTTTGTCAACAGATCTCTCGATAAAGAATACGAGTCTCGAAATACGAAGTGTCAGACGTGAAGATCAAGGACTATATCAATGCACTGCCTCTAATTTGGAAGGAAAGACAGACAGTAATGAGTTAGTGCTGGACATTCATTGTAAGTCTTATTATCGCTGCAAAGATTTCAGATCTTCTCATGATTTATGTTTCAAACAAAAGGGACACAAGAATTGTATAAATCGTATTATTTTGTATTGTAATAGATTAGTCTCTCTCTCTCTCCCTCTCCCTTCCTCTCTCCCTCCCTCGCTCCCTCCCTCGCTCCTTCCCTCTCCTCTTTTTCTTTATGATATCATTTTGATTGAAGTGAAATATCGACTCTTTATCTTCAAATATAAAAAGTATTGAAATGTATTTCTCGTCAGTTTCGCCAATTTGTAGAGTAAATCAATCGAACAATAGTATCGGCGCCGCAGTGGGAGAGTCAGTCGATTTGGAGTGTAGTGTAGAGGCCTCACCTGTTTCTGTCACATTTGACTGGACAGTCAACCGATATCTCCTCCACAATCACATTCAACATTCAAATAATGGCTTAACGAGTCGTATGGCATATAAAGTCCATACAAAAGAAGATTACGGAACAGTAGAGTGTTTGGCCAAAAATGCCATTGGTCAACAAAAGGAGCCATGTCGATTTCATATAATCCCTGCAGGTCTCCCATTCTCTCATTTATATTGAATTTTCATCAAAAATCAATTTATGATAAAAATAATAATTTTCTAATAAAAAGACCTAATTTTGAATCCATAGCACATTTATAACGATATCTTTATAGTAATTAACGAAAAGATAATTCCAATGATTTATTATATTTGAAATATTAGGGCCACCGGAAGGTGTTTATGGCTGTGCAGTCAATAATAAGACTGATTCGTCAATTCTTATGGAATGTATGCCTGGATATGATGGAGGACTGAATCAAACTTTCCATTTGGATGTCTTCCAAGACTCAGAACGCAAGAGATTACTGACTCAGTTGACCAATAAATTCAAACCAATATTTGAAGTAAAGGGACTACAGTCGGGCCATATATTTCATTTAGACGTCTATTCAACTAATATCAAAGGCAAAAGTGTTGCTCAAAGTCTGACCACTACTACATTGAGTTTATCTTCATTATCAAGTGATGGTAAGTCTATATAAGAATATAAATGCAAACAAATGAGTAAAAACTTGTGATATTTTTTCTTGAGTTCCCAAAATATTTCCCTAAAGTATTATATTTTCTCTTTTTTCTCATTTGTGTCAAACAACTTCTTAGCCGAAGAGGAATCGCAACATATTTTCGTGGATTTGAGTCCTTTGTTTGGTGTAGTTATCGGTTTTCTGACGGCAATCGTTTTGATCACAATTATAATTGTCCTCATTTGCAAAATCAATCGTAGAAACAGAGGCGCAGCTCATCATCAAAAACACTCCTCAAAACCTGACCAGAATTTTAGGCCAAAGTTTAACAATCACTCGATTAAGGAAAATAGTTTACTCGACTTCCAAGACACAAAAAGTCCGGATATTATTCCTCCGAGTATTGAATTCTCTGGTAATGTATAGAATTCTTTACTTCAATAAGTCTTTTCACTAATTTTCAATTGAATGGAAAAACGTTTCTTTTTTTTGTCAGAAACTGTTCCCAAACTTAAGTTGTGCCCCTCTTTTGTCACAAATAATTAACTTTGTTTTGATTGCTTCCAGAATTTAGTCTGTTATGAAGAAAATGTCAAATGTTTTTCAAATTATGCGAATCTTTTTTTTTAGTAATGATATAAAAATTTTCTTCTCCTGATATAGACTTGTATTCTGAGTGACACTTGAATTAAATTTGTAGACAAGTATTCGCTTTAATTTTCACTGAAATTCATTCATTAATATATATGGAAATTGAGTGAAACTCTAATGTCTCACATTTTTTTCATAATTTCAAAACAATTATTTAACATAAATATAAAATTTATTCACATTTTAACTGTTTCTGAAAGTTTTTGACATAAAAGACTTCATTCAGAGATCAATTATTATTAATATTTTTAATTATTTTAATCTAAAAATGGTTTTGAAATGTATTTTGAATGTAGAGTTCGGTCACAGTTCAACCGTTCAATGCCTAACTATGGACTGGAATGGCATCACAAACAACGGTATGGTTTCGTATTGCAACGGATCCATTGGTTCCATACCTGTTATTAATTACGACAATAAGAATAATGTTTTCGAAAGCAATACAACTTCTAGTCTTCAGATCGATAGAAAACATTGCAATAATGTCGATGTCATCAATAATAGACACGATGTAAGACATTAGCCCTTTAAGAGCATCAGCAAGATCAATTTTTAAATAAATAGCAACCATTAGAAAGCAATATTATCCTATAATTTATTCAAAAGAAACTAAGATTCACAAGATTGTTAAATATTGATAACATCAATCATAAACGATATTAAATTTCAAAATCAGAAGAATTTAATTTATGAAACATTTTTTCCAGAAATCAATTAATAGTTTATTGAAGAATCTATTAAATCAGTGAATGAGTGGAAAATAATATTAATGAAAATGATCTTGCTGATGTGTCTATTCCTTACAATGATTGATATGATGTTTAGTTTTGGTATTTATTTTACAGAAGCGTTGTTCAGATTATTGTTACAATAGTTTACCACAAAGTAGTGGCGAAACTTTAGAACCTGTGATAAATTACAGCCTAACCAACAGTCGTAATGTAAGTCATCTCACAATTGTTACAATACTTATAGAAAACTCAGAAAAATCCTTAATATTATTCAAAACGAATATTTATTGTTATCTATATTTATAGGACTCACGTAAGCCTACATTTCGTGCGCTTTCGACTCCTGTATAACATATCAATGATCCAAAGGATCGATATTTGGAGTGAAAATAGTAAAAAGAGTGCGATTTTCCAAAATACTATTATTTTACAAAAATTTTATACTAATTTTGCTCAAAACTAACGGCAAATCTGCCAATTAGTGTGATATCTATTCTTTTCAAATGAATTGCAAATTTTTCAAAATAACCTTGCGCAATTATTATAATATACTCATCAAAAACACAATGAAATTAAATAAATTGTTTTATTTCTGATGATTCAAAATATTAAACAATTATTGAATTTTCAAAAAATTTGAAACTATTTTAATGAAAAATTATGTAAACTAAACATTAATTCATTTGAAAACATTTTTAGATAAACTAAATCGATTAGTTTTCGTTGAATTTTTCCAAATTTCAATAAAATATTAAATACAATGATCTCAACGACAAAATTAATTGCGTTTTTCAACATTAATCACAAATGAAATTGTTTTATATTTGACTCAAATACTGTAACCAAAATTTAATTATTAATAATAAAATGAATTTAAATATACTCTGTGTCATTGATTGGAAACATTCGTAAACTACCTAGTCAATGAGTCAACTTTCTCGTCATTGTTTATTGAAATGTGAATAATGATCACAAATTGTATGAATCGATCAAAAATTGTAATAATAGAGTAAATTATGAAAAATGATAGTTTGCTAACGATATACAAAAATATGATTGACTGCAATGTTTTAGTACTCAAATTGATTATATTTATAATCTGAGAAACCTTATATACCTTATAAAGATATAAAGATATCGATAAAATGTTGAATTAAACTTCTTTTAAAACAATTATTTTGCGAAACAAAACACTTTTATAGAGTATCTCATATTTCATGAATAGACTGAATTCTATTGGTTTTGTTTCTTAAACAAGTACTCAAAGTATTCAATTAATTGTGTTTTTCGTCAAACAATTAATAAATTGAAGTGAGAATAAAGTGTCAAAACTTTTTGTTTGTGATTTGTTTCAGACATTTGTTTGATTGGAAATATGATTCGCGAAATCAATGGTCTCTTAAAAGTATGTTACATAACACCATTAGAGCGCATGCAATGCATTTGCCATTTGGTTGCCTTCTTCTTGTGTCAGAGGGAAGCCATGGTATATCTGTTGTGTTATTATGTGTTTTGCCAGTCTTTAGGTATCAATTCATCATTTTCTTAGTGCGACCGTAACTCTGACTCCACTACAATCGTAGTCTAAGACGAAACACATTATCCTTTTGATTATTCTTCTCCAGAATATTCTCAACAAATGTCTTATAGTTTTGTATAAAAGAATTTCTCATTCGTTTGAATCAATACTTTTGACGATAGCTCTGAAGTGAACATCCATTTCAGGCAAAAATATAAAAAAGTGAATCACTTAAAGAATTTCTAAATAATGAACTTTTTTGAGCAGTTTTTGTTTCAACTAAATTATTAAATAACTAGTAAACCACTGTCTCCTTTCAAATGCATACTCTCTTTTAAATCAATGTTTTTCAGTATAGTATAGAAAATGACAAATTGTATGCTCACCAGTAGTTCGATATAAAGTTAACAATTTTTTTCTCTTCTATAATATGATCTAAAAATTACAATTTTTTGTCACGAAATAGGCTTTTCATTTGAGTGAATCATGAATTTCATTTTGATCTCCACTTATTTCTCTCTAAAAAATATTTGGATAACGTTTTGAATTTGTCATAAAATTTCAAAGGAATCAAAATAAATGAAAATAAATTCAAAAGAATATGTAATGACTGTTTTGAGGGTGAATTTGAATTTGCAAGGGCATATTTAAAGGGACGAATTAAGTAAATAGATTTGGTCTTCAACTCTAATAATTTTATGTTGTTTTCGACTTAAATTGTTTTCAATCCATAATTTTCACGAAACTATTATTTGGGGAAAATATAATCTCTTTAAACAAACAAAATATTATTTGCTTTTGAGATAACATTTTGTTTAATAAAATCATTTTTCACTAAATAAACGAAATGTTTGTCTCAAAGTTTATTTCGTTAATTAATATTTTAATAGTTTTGAGTCAAACAAATTGCAATCCAAACGTATTATTCATAATAATCGATGACTTGCGTCCGACTCTGTCATCTTTTGGGGATCGGATAGCCATCACTCCTAATATCGATCAAATAGCTGACAATGGATTCATATTTTTGAACGCATTTGCCCAGGTACATTAACTTAAAATTAAACCAAATAATATAATAAACGCATTTTTAGCCCATTTTCTATGTAATAATTTTAAATTGAATATCGATCCCAGCAATCTCTATGCGCTCCCAGTCGTACATCGCTATTGACTTCTCGTAGACCGGATTCATTGCATTTATATGACTCTCACTCTTATTGGCGCCAAACTGTGGCCAACTTCTCTTCAATGCCTCAATATTTCAAACAATTCGGTTATTTTGCTCAAAGCGTAGGGAAAGTGTTTCATCCAGGAATGTCTTATAGCAATAAAATCAATGCATTAGTTAATAGTTTTATCGATAATAGGAATAGTATCGAATCATAGCGACGACTATCCCATCAGTTGGTCGGCGCCTGCATTTCACGGTTCAACTGAGAAGTATAAGTTCTCACCGGTCTGTCCATCACAAGACGGAAATCTATACACAAATATTGTTTGTCCCATCGATTTGGAGCGACAACCGGAAAAAACTTTACCCGACATTCAATCGACACAATTCGCGATCGATTTCATTCGTAACTACAATACAACAGAAGGAAAACCATTTTTCTTAGCGATAGGTTATCATAAGCCACACATTCCCTTAAAGTGTCCCAAACAGTACATAGATTTATATCCATTATCTTCTATGGATTTGGCCTCAAATCGTTTATTTCCAAAGAATATGCCCGAAGTAGCCTACAATCCATGGACAGACCTCAGAGCCAGACATGACATCAAACAATTGAATCTAACCTTTCCTTTTGGCGTTATTCCTAATTATTTTCAAGTTTAGTACAAAAATACAATTATTGAGACAAATATTTAATAACAAATTTCTATCAAAAATTATTAAAATTTTTATAAATCAATTACTTATTTTAAACAGAAATATATTCGTCAATCATATTATGCGTGCGTTTCATACATCGATGATCTTATCGGACAGGTTTTGGCTCAAATTAATAACAAAGGATTGGCCAAAAACACAATCATTTCATTAATAGGTGATCATGGTGAGTCACTTCATTCTATCTATATTCTCATTAGACAAATCTTACTTAAGATCGATAGAAGTTTTATTATTATTAAGAAAAAGTAAAATTAAAGATAGAGTTTATAAATCATATTTAGAATACTTATGACAAGTTTCAAAAGAAAAGAAAATTTGTTTCAAAAATTGGGAATCATTTGTAATAATATAGTTCGGGCTTTACTTCAATAGAGAAGAGAAAGAGTAGAATAACGTTATGTTTAACGAAACAAAAATTAATGAAACAAAATAAATGAGTCTCGAAATAACATAAATCTTTCGCAAATAAACTGTCGCTCAGAATATCGCTCAGAAATAGTTCACAATTTTCTTTTGAGTAACAAATCTTTTTAAGACTTTATTCAAAACTCTAATTAATTTATAAAAATAATAATTTTCTTCTTTAAGCAAATAACTGATAAATATATTAGTTTTTACTCAAATATTAAGTAAAAACTTTTAATTTAATTAATCACTAAAAAGATTGATATTTGTCTAACCATTAATCAAAGGGTCAAAAGATGTCTAAATTGAGATCCATTTCATGGATAAGTCATAGTTTTGGTCAAATCTGACACAATATTGACAAAACAATTAATCAAAATTCTTTACTAAAAATAACCTTGCTCAATTAATCAGTTTTGTCAATATTGTCAATATGATCTAGGTTGGTCAATGGGAGAACATAACGAGTGGTCAAAATATAGTAATTTTGATGTCTCTCTTAGAGTGCCATTCATTATATCGGTTCCAAAGAGTGACACTCTTTTCAAACACATTAAGCCTTCAAAAAGATTTCGCAAATCAGATAAGAAAAAGACAATCAAAGAGTTTATAGAATTAGTTGACGTCTTTCCAACGCTAACGGATTTGGCAGGACTTCCTCCTCCACCCATATGTCATCAAAAGACAAGACAATTGGTTTGCAGTGAAGGACTTTCAGTCAAACCACTCATTTCAAAGAACCTTCAGAAGAGACCGAAATGGAAGTCATTTGTTTTCAGTCAATATCCGCGACCCAGTCTTCAACCCCAACAAAATAGTGATCAACCGATTCTCAAAGATATCAAAATAATGGGATACACAATGAAAGGACATTACTTGAGATACACCGAATGGATTGCTTTCGACTCAAAAACCTTAAGACACAACTGGTCTCAAGTGTTTGCTCGGGAGCTATACTTCGGTCGACAACAGAATTACAATTTTGCTGAAGAAAAAAGTCTCAGAATATTAACAAATTATTTATCAGACATTCTAAGGAAAGGGTGGAGACATCAGCTGACTATTAATAAGACTATTAATTAGAAACTTAATAAAATTCAATGTGCAAGTTTCAATCGATATTAAGTGACCTAGTTTAAAATTCACGTCATTCATACGTAACGTTGTTTAAGATCGGGACTAAAATTTTATAATAAAAAGTGACATAAAAAATGTCACAAATTATTTACTATAAATGACTCCCTTTTCAGATGTCTCTAAGCCTCACAAATGGAGAAATGCTTTAAAATTTTGAACGTTTTTTATGATTGAATCTCAACACAAAGGACTCCATTAATGTATTGATTTGTAAACAAAACAATCAATTTTTGAATCAATTAATGAAAATACAATTAAATCGTTTGTTTTAATCGTGTTTTTAATCAAAATTAAAATTAAACTTTAAATTAGAATCAAATTTATATTAATTTTAATTTGTTTTTGTCTGAAATCACATGAGATGTCTGTCAGGTATTTATCAATCAATTGTCAAATGACTGAAAATCAATGAATCGATTAAATAAATTATTAAAATAATATTAAAAATGATTGCAATTGATTGCAGTGTAATGGAAGATGAAGATGTCCTCCAATTACTTACCGGTGAAGACGAATTCGATGCTGATATCGATGAGATGGCAGAAGAAGAACTCTTAAGAGACGATGTAATCAGCGATCAGAACAGACATCACTCAAATTCGGGTCAAAACAACGGATCAATTAATAAATCTCTGGACGACGAGGAAGAGGATGACGATCGCGATAGTGGCAGAAGAGGACGATTCAGATCCGAACGAATCATGTCTTTAGCATCAGTTCCCACCCGAAGGCGTGAAATACCCGACAGTTTAGACTCAGTTAACGTCAATTTGGATAAGAATTGCGATAAAAGTAATTACAATAACAGAAGACATAATCAACAAAATTATCGAAACTTCAGACAAAATGAATCTCAAAATCAAAGGCAACACAACTTTAGGCCAAACAAAGGGTTACTTCCACTTCCGTCTCAATCAATGGCACAGATATCACAACCACCACAACAGCAGCGAATGATTTTGATTCCTCCCGACAATTATGGCCAACAAATGGCCCCAAACCCGAACCCAATGAATACAATTCACGTTAACCCCCACTTCAGGGCCCGAATGACTAATCAGTTCGAAATGACGTCTCAAGTGGTCAGACCTCAGACATCGGAACCACAGATGAGAATACCTTCTAATGTAATGGCAATTCAATCAAGACTTCAATTCCCGACACAAACAGCAAACAATTCCCAACAAATGGTTTTTAATCCACAAATCAATAATCAATTCAGACCTCAATATATGACAAACAATACGATATTCAATGACCAGAATATGTCACAAATGGGTCCCCCACTCCATCATCATCAGCAACAAATGCAACCCCTTTTGCCTCACCCACAACAAGGATCAGCCCATCAGATGAATGTATACTTTAATTAATGCTAATCTTTTGAGTTTCTAATTGAGAATATATTGTAATCAATAGATTGAGAGTCAGTGGAGACCCAATTCTAGTGGTCCTTCCTTTCAAATGGGGCCAAATTTAGGACAACACCAGCTTTTAATGCCTCAACAAATGGCTCTAAACAGACCCTTAAACCCGAACCCAATGTTGAGTGGATCTTCACAATCGAATTTCAACCCGAATTACTCCCAACAACAGCCCTATCCCTCAAACTTTCAGCACATTTTGATGGCACCCAACGGAATGGCGCCTTCTTTTCAAATGCAAAACAATTTTGGAAATCCCTTTCAACCGATGGAAAGCCAAAGATTTTCAAATCAACAGAATTACAATAAAATGAGTTTCACTCCACAACAGCAAACATTTCAAACGCCACCCAATCCTCAGATTCATAGCAATATTAATATGAATCAAATGAAAGGACCGAATAGTAATATATGTCCACAAAAGCTTCAAAATATGGGCAAACGGGCGAACATACCGTTTCAGTCATCGGTCAGACCTAACAAACCGATATTCAATGCTAACGATCAGCAAAGATCTGAAGCCATAAAAGTGGCCCAAATGAGGACAAAACGGGCCAAACAGCTATTGACCAAAAAACACCAAAATGTGGTGAAAGAGGTCCAAATCGTTAAGAATTCAAATCCTGTGCCGATAGTTACGACATCTCAAAAGAAAGACAAAGAAATAGAAGCGGCGGTCGGTGTCGACGACGAGTATAAACAAAAATTAGAGGAACAGAAGCGCCTCAGAGAAGAAGTTCTTCGCAAAAAAGAGGAGCGAAGGAAAGCAATGGCCGCTCAAAGACAGAGAGAAACAGAGTCTAAGTCTGATCCGCAGACAAACAGTACTCAACAAAAGTCTAATCCCGTGCGAAGTCATGGACAACAACAGATCGCAACTCTTCTGAACCGTTCGCCACAACCGACTTCTAATGTGATGTCTAGAGCTGTGCCCAAACGTATTGTTAAAACAATGACTACTGAAAAACCAAATACTTGTAAACCAGTTATCAATCGAGTGGTGATTAGTAACTGTCAGAGCCCTAAGAGGTCTGTTCTCATTAAAGGTTTGGCCGCCTCTACAACAGAGTTGGCGGTCAGAAAATTGTGTAAACCTATCGGTGGGATAGAGTCGTGTAAAATAAGTGTAAGCTGTGGCCAAAAGACGGCTACCGTTACTTTCGTCAGGAGTGAAGACGCCATACAATTCCAGAGCAAATACTCCCGAACTTTACTCGATCTCTCCATAATTCAAGTCTCACTCATTTGGTTTGTTTTCTATAATTTCAACATTTTTTTCATTCAAAGTGTTATCAAATCCATTGACAGTCAGTTACAGAGAAATGCCTTTATATCGAAACTGCAAAAACCTATCGAAAAATGTTTCTCTATTACAGTTTACTCTCGAATCTTAGATTTGCGGTCGTTTTAACCAAACAATTCTGTTATAGAATCTTATCTTTTCTCTAATCTGAGGCCAATTTTGTTGATCGGAACCGATCTAAGAGGAGAGTCGACTGAATCCAACAAAAATGATGCAAATAATGGCCAAAAACACTAAATTTATTGTAAAATCTTCCCTTATATCGAAAACTTGCAGTAAAAGCAGATTTTCCCTCAATATATGTTTCGATATAAGGGGTGTTTACTGTAACATCTGTTCCCCTTTTAAGACCTTATATTTAATGAGAGTTTCGAAAAATACAAGAAATTGATTTCTGCCCCGAAGTATAATACAGTAAATGTTGTATAATACCATACATTCTGTATATCTGTATACACCCTTATTCAGTAAGAATACACGAAATTCATTGCTTGATACTCATAAATGGTTAGATCAACATTTTTGAATTATCAATAATTTTGAAAAGTAATACAACAGAATAGCGTAAGTTAGTTATCAAAATATTTTCCGAAAGATGCAAATGCCAATAATTGTTCAAGATCATGTTCAGAATCGGTATTATAATAGAATAGAGCGAATTTTCCAATGAAATAATGCCTTCACATAACTTAATGATGCAAAAGTTGGAACCTCTTATTTCAATTGTGAGCTTCAATTGGGTGTTTCGTTCATATCTTTATAACTATACTAAACATAAACTATTCGACCACTAAATGACACATAATTAACAAATTATTATCTAGGCATCTAGAAGTACCAAGCAAATAAAAAAGTGTATCCTTAATGAAGAAATCTATATATATATTGTATTTTTCGTCTATTTTACAATTTGGACGACAATCTTGTGAATGGAATATCCATTACTATAATAGCAATTATTGGGAATAGAAAGGGATATAAATTAATCGTAAAATCTATTTTAATTTATCCGTTAATTATTAGATATTATTATTTTTATTATATATTATTGTTTCTGAAAAAAAACTTAAATGGAATACTTCTTCAGCAGATTTTGCCATAACTTAGTTATTGAAAAGGGGCTATTTTTGTATTTGTTGTGAAAATGGCCATGTTCAAATGGTATTATACATTGTATTTTACTGTATTATACGCTACGCATAATACAAGGCTTGTATGTAAACCTTCTCTAGTATAGAATTATCTAGTAAATCTTTAACGAACAGGACAATGCCAGGTAAGGGCAATTGATCCTGTCAAGGTGATTAAGATTGTGCAGGATTAAGAACATCTTGATATTTTGGTTGTGAGTAAAAAACGCGATTTTCCATATTTTCTTTATTCAAACAGAAATATCTTTGAGTATAACCAATGGTTCCACAACTGATGCCTTCAATCAGTCATTACATCCGTTCGAGTCGTGGCCCGAATTTCATCGAGAATTGCATTTTTATGGATAACTACTAAATCATTATTTAACTTAAATTTGTTATTAAATTAATTTAAAACTGTTTTCTTTGATCTAACGATTATTTTCTCTTATATTTATAAATGACATCAAATAAATTCCAATAAAAAATGATTTCAAACAAACAATAAGTTTTACTTTCATTAAAAACTCAATAATTGTTTATATGTTTATATAAAGACTTAATAAAAAATTAATGAACTCTTAATCAGAGAATTGAAAAACTTTTGGAAAAATCCATTAAAATTTTTAGTGATTTTAGCAAAACTTTTTTTCGCCCTTAATCATCAATCAACTTAATAATCATCATGAACAATTTTCCATTTTGAAATTATTATAGAAAACTCTCAAAAATTGAGAATATAATTGCGAATGTCATTCATTACTCATTTTTTAACTTTTTTTTTGTTTAAAAATAAAATCAAAACTCTTTGTAAATGATTTTTTTTATTTGAATTAAATAAAATTTAAAGGACAGCACTTCTCAGATAATTAGTTAAACACAAAGATTTGTTAAATTGTTTTGAGAGTCTGTCCCACAATTGATCATTAAATTGGGACAAACTTTCGCATTGAGTCTTAAGTTCCTGATTGTAGACAATGTCTTCGATATGTATTTTCAGAAATAATCCTAAATATGATTGAATTAATTCAAAGTCTCGATTAGTTTTGAGAGCAGTTTCTATGGCTTCTAAGAAAAACTTCAATAAATTTGGAGAACCCGTCACTTGTGTCGAAAGGGATCGAATCTCCACATCGATGGCCGACTGACCCATCGATTTAAGGCATTCGAAAAGTGGTCCGAAATCACATCTTTGGTGACAATCAATTAAGAGTTCACCAAACGATGAAATCGGTTGTAATTTTTGAATTATATGAGAATCGGTCGCGTCTTCTGTCGATTTATTATTATCTTCGACTAAAAACTTTGGTTCGATTGCGGCCATAGTCGGCAAAAAGAAGGGCGCGTTTTGAGGCTTTTGGACCAATTCTTTCGGTTTATTTCGTTTCTAAACAAATAATTTCATTAAAAATAGTTTCCAACAAATGTTTTGCAATTACTTTAATTAAATCCAATTTTAAGAGATTTTTCCACTTCGAGTCCGGAAGAGTTGATAGAGTTATCAAATCATTGGCCAATTGTTCGGGCGATTTGTAAATATCCTGGTCTTCATCCATATGTTGAACATCACTTTCATCGATGACAACATCCAAACCATTTCCCTCTTCGTCCTCCTCTTCATCGCTACGGATGACAGGCATTGACAGAGAAATGGGTTCGAAGTTTTCAGGTAATGGACGTAAAGATATTGGAGAGTAAAGGGATATATTGGACCACAAATAAAGACCCAAATCGTCGGAATGGGCCGTCGCTAAGAACTCTTCAGTTGGAGAGAATGTAAGACTAACGCACGGAGAGGACACTCCAAAGGCATCGACCAATAGTCCGAGAGACAGATCCCAAACTCTGATGACTGAATCCATTGAGGCTGTGATGAGCCAACGGCACTCACTATTGAACGCCATATCAGTGACACGACTCCCGTGAGGGCCAAACACTCGAATCACTCGACGAGTTTCGCAATCAATTAAATTGACGCAAAAGTTATCACAAGAGACGGCTATTAATGAACTGAAAGACAAATTATTTCAATAAAATTGAAAATTAATACAAAAATTTTCAATACTTTTCTTTGTGGAGAACTAATTGAGAGATGGGAGCGTCTAATGTGAGGGTCGTTAACAGTTGTTTGCCATTAAAGCGCCAAAAATTTAGATTTGAGTCATTCCCTCCACTGATGACAATTTGATTGAGAGCATCACTGGCCACACCTCTGACGGGTCCGGAGTGGGCCGGTTGGCCGTAAGTCGCTCTGTGTATTCCCGACTGAATATTGAATCGGTCGATGTGTCCGCTATTATAACCGATTATAACGAAATTTCCGCAACAACTCAGAGAAAGGCACTGAAAGACATCCAAAAACCAATTAATAACAAAAAAAAGCCTAATTAATAGTCGACAACAATACCAGTGCCACTACATTGTACTGTCCGTTGAAGCGATTGTGCAAAAGCTTGTGTCGACCCATTTTGCAGTCGTTGAAAGACCAGGTCGTCACCAAATTCATCCGTCGATGACAGGCAGCGATTCCGTCCCATTCCTTCTCACGAGTCGTTTCTAATCAAATAAATCTGTTTAAGCGATGAATCAAATGATTCGAATCAATACCAGCCGTGAAGTCAACGATTGGTTTCATTTTGTTGGGGTCTTTGCGGACGCCTTTCTTTTTTGATAGCTTTCTATTATGAGAAGCGGTCCCCAAATTACGGTTAAGTCTCTCCGAAAATATAGAAAATGCCCGCAAACTAGAGTCGAGTCCTGCGCTCAAAAGGTATTGTCCTTTGGCGCCATGAAAACGTATTTTCGAGGGGGGGTTTCTGTGACCCTCCCTTTCGTACAGAAGTCTTGCGCTTCCGTCAGACATATCAAAACACCAAACCTTAGATTAGATCAGAATTAAGACAATTATCAATAAAATAATGAAATATATTTTCAAACCTTAAGAGAATTGTCGACAGAATTGGTGACAAGAAGCGGTTCTCCATTTATGAAAGTGGTTCCGACTACTGGCCCGGAGTGGATGTGTCTCATCTGAGACTCCAATCTATTCTGATCTAAGTTCCAAACGGCTAAATGTCCCGAAGAAGAGGAGGAAACCATAAAAGGCTGTCCATCGCTTCGAAAGGAGAGGCTTTCAATGGAACCCCATTCCTGTCTGAACTTCATTAATGTTTCATCGATTCTTAGATTATGGATATAAATGGATCCGTTCTCGAGACCAATGGCCACAATATCTATAGCCGGGGCCTGACTTAGTTGTGTCACACGACTGTCCCATCCCTTGAAAGTGTAGACAAGAGTTTGAGTCCGAATATTCCATAACTGAAGGCTTCCCTGAGCGGAACCGATCAGTATTTTATTGATATAAGTCGATGGATGTAAGAGTGATGTCATTCGGAAAGATTGTTCATTGAAGGGAAGGGTTAGTATCATCTCTTGAGTCCTTATTTCCCAAACTCTAAGAATATTTTCAGAGTCTATTGCAATCAAATGTGGACCAAATGGTAGGATCTGTTCAACAGTTTGAAGACAACCAACAAATGTCTTTGATTTCTGTCATTTCATAAAATAATTAATTAGTTTTAATAATAAAATTGAAAAACAGATGTAATACCCATTTGTGGCCGTATTTCCAGCCGAAGATCTCATTGTCCGCCGCTGTGTATACATACCGGGAATCACTGGTCAAGACATTGATGTCACTCGAATGGGACACACCTTTAGTGATAATTAATAGAAAACAATAAATTGTTTGATATATAAAATGATTATTGAATTACAGGTTTCTATTAGTTTTAATTTGTTGTTAAACACAAGAAATGTGTTATTCGTTGCCGTAATTACTCTAATCTCAGATAATTTGTCGATATATCTGACGATATGTGGGATATGTGTTGACACAAATCCAACACTTTTGAAACCCTCGAAGATTCGGCTGCTTTTGGACATCACTTCTGGTCTTCAGGTCTAATGACAAACAATTGTCGACAAAAAACATTTAAATGTGTTTTTAAAAAACCATTGAAAACATGTGCTTAGAGTCAAAACTATTCATAAATAACGCAAAAGTTTTAAGAATCAATGAATTTAGAAATGAGCAAGATAAAGTCTCATGATCATCATGTTCATCTTCATTTTATTGACTACAAACAATTTATTAATTAAAATAAAATATTATCGATAAATTGTAAAATTGACAAGATAAAAAATAAAAGTAATTGACCAACATTAGACATATAATAGAAAAAAATTGGAACAAATGATCTAGGTCACATTATTTTCACACAAAATCACATTAATTTTAAAGATTGAATAAATTAAATGTTTTATTAAAAATCATATTTTAATTCAATTTTAATGAATTAATTTACAAACGAATGGTTTTAATTGTCTGATGAATAGATCTGTTTTGTGGATGACTGCAGTGGAGGGTCATTGACAATGAAATTGCTGAACCATTGATCGACCTCTGGTCAGTTGTGGCCAGAGTTGTGGTTAGACTCGTATGCGATACTATCGATGAGGTGTTGTTCTCTCGTTTCGATTCTTTGCCGAAACTGCAGTCATTAAGAAGAGAGCGAAACGTCTGTCGAAACCATTTGAAGATCCGTCGCCTCAGTTCTGTCGGTGCGGCCAAAGTGTAGATAATTGGGTTGAGGGCACTGTTTATCGGCAATACAAACACAACGACCCACGCGTATACATCAGCTGTTATGGGAAGTAGTCGTCAATCAATTGTTTAATAATTGAAAGACCAAGATCATTTTAAATTTAATCCTGTCTTAGTCTTATTTGAATGAATGGGATCTCACATGAAATTGAAATGTGGAGGAGCGCTAATATCTTGATGACAACGATTGGGATCCAACACAAACAGTCAGTCAAAACAATGCCGAAGAATCTCGAAGCGAGTATAGCGTCCTCTCTTTTCCGACCTATAAAAACCGGTCGGGAGTGCTTTCGATCTCTTTTTATTATATAAAACATTATTAGATATAATGTTATTATTAATAAAACCTTTGAATCGAATCAAATCAATCAGAAATCAATAGAAAGGAAGGAATGGATGGACTGACTGCTGGAAAATTGATGCCCAGAAAGACGAGAGCAGAGTATTGCCATCCAGTCATATAGGGTTCGTCGATATGAAGAGGAAAACAGAGTCCGTTCGACGCATAGAAAACCCGATCACCAGTTGTAGTGTAATAAATAACAGGATATACAGCTAAGACTGTGGCCAAGAGCCAAATGGCGGCCAAATTCATTTTGGCAGCAAATATGGTCACCACTCGGAAGTTGGCAGTAATACAGCGATACCTCTCTATTGTGATTAAAGCTAACGTAAAAACAGATACTTGTGATGAGAGCATTGCCATAAATCCACAGGTAGTGCACGACCAAGATGACATCCATGACAACGTGTGGCGTCGATACTCATCCCGAAAAGCTAAATCATGGGCTCCGATAGCAAACAAGTATATACCCATTAATAAGTCAGCGGCTAAACATTGATCAAAATAACCATGTCAAATAACAATTACATAAATTGAAATGATCTAGTTTCATTTTCAATTTATTCCTATCAATTCAAATACCGGATAAGTTTTTGATGAAAAGTGAGAGAACGTGATCTTCTTTTTTAGACACAGCTCTCCAGATGAGGACAACCATATTACCGATACACGTGACGAGTGCCACAACCCATACTGAGTATCGTAATATCGGCAGAACTAAGAGATGTTCAGCAGAGGACAGACCATCAGTTATAGGCCGACAAATCCTAACTATAGGCAAAATTTATCACTAGTTTTTGATCTTCAAAATCCAAATAAATTGATACCTCGGGGAGCATACGAACAGTACCGGAATTTTATGAAATATCTATCAATTGAAATATTACTTTATTATTGATGAAGAGTATTTGATATGACTAAGTTCTGAGTTCTGGACTTTTTATATCATGGAAAAAATTTGTTGATAATTAAATTAGAAATGACTCACATGTGTTGGAGTTGAGTGCAGTAAGAAAAGTGCTCCAAATCTATGTTATCGATAGTTATTCCTCTCAAATCACTATTCAATTAATGAAATTTTAATTCAATTATAAATAAAATAAAATGTTTTCAAATTATTTTCTTACAGCGATTCCAAAGAATACAAGTCTTTAAATATAGGTCTCGGAAGGGATCGGATCCGATTGTTTTTAAGGTCTCTAATTATAAATAATTTTGAATTCAATGCTTTTAATTGATAACTAAGAAGGTTATCAATTCATTACACGAAATGTCAATTAAAAGTTTTGTAAAAAAAACTCACAATTTATTCAAATTATGTAATCCTTTGAATAACTCAACACTTATATGATTGTTGAGAATATTGTCAGACAAATCCAATTCCTGAAGTGCTGTGTTATTGGCGAATGCTTTTGGAGCGATATATTTGATTCGGTTCTTCTTTATGTGTCTTCACATCAAAAGTAAAAACAAATTTTAAAATAAACTGAAATCAGTTTTAGATGAATAAGGTTTACATTCCTATTAAAAACTAATTTTGAGTATATCATTATACCCTGCTCACATGTATATACATGTATATGTGCATAATTTGGAGGAAAAATAATCGATTGATTGGTTAAGACTCACAATGTTTTGAGTTTAGGCAGATTTGTGAAGAGTTGTGCCTCGATATGAGTTAATTGATTATTGTCGAGAACACTGGAATACAGACATCAAGTTTGACACGAGATGTGTATAAATATAAAGATTGGGTGAAATGTAATGTTAAATGTAGTGAACATTTATTGGTAGCAATCAATCACTTACAGCCACGAAAGCTGCGCCAACGGAGGAAACTGTTGTCCCTCTAAATTGAATCGATTGTGTCCAACAACTCTATTGATGACAAAACAAACAAATCTCTTTCAAAACTCTATATAAAAATATTTTGATAGCCTTCTAAAGGAAAATCATTAACTTAATGTCTTAATCGGTTCACTCAACTCTTGGTTCAAAATTTATAAAAGTATTGATAAACTCGTTGTGAGACTCGGAAAAGATCAAAGTTTAATATATTATGTCATAGAATATGTTCAAGATCAAACTTAGAAAGATCCTATATTATATTTAGATTTAGAAGGCTTATATTTATATTATATTTATTTTATGCAAGAACAAATTAGAGAACAGAATAAATATCAGAAAAAAATATAAATTCAAGTTTAAGAGGAATCATTGAAAAGTGACAGTGATTTGAGCTTTTAATCAAATTATCGCTTAACTCAAATCTATTTGAACTTCAGTCTCATTAGTTTGAGATTCAAATTGAAACCTTTCCATCCCTTCCACTAAAATGTCAATAATGACAGAAGAGTTGATACTTGAATACATTCTTTTGTTTTATATAACAAATTGGATTTGAATTCAATGGTTTTATTGATCAGTAAATCATTTACTGTAAATGTAAGTCTAATTGCATTGCAGTGAAGTGTCATTCAATGAGCTCAGAATGAGTGACAATTAGTACAGGAAGAGCTCAAATCAATTCAATAGTCAAATCTAATTTATGAAGCATTTGTCTGTAACTCCAATGATATGTTCAGTGATGGAGTGTTAGCTCACAATGACATGAGTTATGGCTTTAAAAGGAAAGAGTTTCGAGAGAAAGGAAAAAGTCATAATAAACTCACAGCAGTTGAAGGGCTGGTGTCTGAAGCAATGAGGACAAGTCGAATGATATAATCTGGTTATCCTCCAAATATCTACAAATGTATATCAAGTGTTCAAATGATTAATAACTAAATGTCTTTCTATTGTATAAATAAGACATTACTTAATAAGACATAAATCGTTGAAATAAAAGCGAATAAAAGAATCAAAAGAAATGATATAATATTTCAAATAAAATGAACAAATTATATGAAAAATGGGAATAACTCACAGCGTTTTCAACTGATTTAGTCCATTGAAGTGATGACTCGAAATGACACGCAATCTATTGTTACGAATCGATCTAAAAATAAACAAACATCCAAGATACAATTGAATTTTAAACTTAAAAGTCTCATACAATAGAAAATTATTGGACAAACACTTACAGGTTTCTCAATTTTTTCAGTCCAGTGAATGAATTGACACTCAATTGGCTTATGTTATTGTTATCCAAATATAGAGACTCTAAGTGAATGTATTGCGAGAGTATTGTGACATTCAATTTGGTTATTGTATTGTTGCTCAACACTCTATTGGGTATTATTTGCAAATCAAATGGGAATTAATGGTCAGTCAATCGCAAAATATAACTAATAATCAATAGTTTTATATAAACTCTTTGAATGTCACGACTTATATGACTTACAATTTAGTTATTTTTGTACTCAGATTATCCGGAATTTCAGTCAAACTATTATTTTCGCAAAAAACAATCCGATCGGCCGTCAGATTACAACTGCACTCACCCTTGAAGTACATTTCTATTGCTGTTCAAAATCAAATTAATATTAAACTATTAGAGGTTTCTTCAATTTTAAAACAAAATATCGAATTTAATGATATTTAATAGTATTTCTCTAATTGATGGCAATTATAGTCAATCAAAATGATTGGAATAACTAAAAACTTCTTTAAATTTAATGAAAGCAGATAAATGATGGACAATAAGACTCACTGCAATGCTTTGGAGTAAATTCTTGCGTTAGTTTTGTCCCATTTTTAAGGTGTTGTTGAATCAAAAGAAATACTTTTCCAAAACGACCGGAATTATCGACTCAAATAAAATGAGAAAAATAATGGTTTAATTAATTTGAGTGCAAAACAAATTAATCGTCAAAATTATAAATATATCTCTCGTTTGAAAATAAAATTTTAATTGAGTTTTAATTAATTGATCTAAACTTTAAACAAAGCAAAATTAAATTAAACTTAATTGTTATTTATTTAATGAATAGTTAATTAATGAAAATCGCATTAAATGCTTAATAAAAAAAATAATAATTTGTTGAAATTCGTTGAAATAAAATTCAAATTAAATATTAATTAATAGAATTTATACCACAGTTGAGCTCATCCTCTCCATTGGGACAGTCTACCAGACCGTTGCAGTGGAGGACTCGATCCAAACAAAAGTTTTGATTGGAGCCATTGGTCATTGAATTTCCACATGGAAACTGTTCAGACGGACAGATCTTGTCTGACAAACAAAACAAATCAAATTTCTTTAATGTTTATAGACTTTTCACTACAATTAACTCAATTTTCAAAACTTTTGATAAAATTTTATTCTTCTTTTTAATCAATAGCTGGCATTCAATTAAATGACTTTAATTAATAAAATTGATTTCCAAGAGGTGTTTCGATTTCAATCACTTTATTCGGATTTGTAACATTTAGTAGATCATTTATCAAACCTTGCTCATTTAAATGTTACGATTATTCATAACTTATCGTAAGTGATAATAAAGAATCTTATCTCACAATTTTTGTTTTAGATCTCAAAGAAAAGATAAGATCTTATAGAAAAGATGCCATGTTGAATTGTTTCCTAAATTGAAGACAAATTCAGAATCGACGAAAATCTACCAAGATAATTTTTTTAATAATCTGAAAAATTATTTTGGATATAATAATAAACTTGAATAATAACAAATGATCTATTTCAATTTCAATTTTCTCAACTATTTTCGTTAATTTAATTTTAATGCAAATAATGTGAAAGTAATGAAAATTTTCAATTCAGAGAAGTCTTAAAAGTAATTATATCTGTTATTTAGATTTCAAAATGAAGTATTTAAATGAATAATTTGAGTACTCCTGCTATTAATTCAAAGATTATTAGAGGGAAACCCTATTGAATCTTAATTTGGTTTTAATTTACAATTTTTATGTCTTCTTGAGCAAGCAAACTGTAAACTGCAAACTGCAAACATAAAATTCTGTTCAATTTCAATATAAAAATAAATTTTGAAATTATTTGAATTAAAGTCAAAATGAATTTTCAAAACGATTTTTAGAATTCGATTAAATTGTTGGTCATTTCAAAAGTAATCTCAAAAAATAAATAAATGTTGAAAACAAAGTGAACTGACATTTTGAAAAAAGGTCAACACTTTTAAGAAAATGATTGATTTGAGAATTTTAAAAAATAGAGTTATCTCTTATGATCAGTGCTTTGAATTGATCTAAACACTGAGCAAACAACTTATCGATGTTAACTTGTTGTTAATTGAAAGGTATATTGAGAATGTCATGGACAAATACAAAGTGTTTTTATGAATAGTCTTCAGAATAAATCTTCTTAAGTCAGAAACAGATTTCTATCCTAAATATTGTCCCCAAAAGTCCCCCAATAAAAAGAATTTGTAGAAAAACAAATTTTTTCATTCGAAACAACAAATAAAATGGAGTTCAATAAACTCTTGAAACATATTTCATATTCGAATAATTATCATTCATTAATGAATAATTATTATTCACAAATTTAAAAAGGATAAATTTAATATTGTATTAGTTTTGTGAGACTTTCATACAAGAATCTAACAGAATATATCAATGGCTGACATTTTTAGAGGATGTAACACATCCTGGATGTGCAAGATTCAAATCACTCAAACAAAAGATAAATATTTGGATATATTATATGAAATTTGATTTATTATTGACTGAATTCATACAAGTGATCACCCATTCCTTCAATTGCTTTTTTAGTAAACAAAATACTTTTAGCGCTCGGCGTCGGAGTATTAAAAGAATTGGATTTCTTACAAAAGTTATAGTAAATGTGAGTCCAAGTAACTCGTGATTAGCCAAACAATGACTCAAATAAGTAAGAAATACATTCTGTGCCAACATTTTCTTTTTCAGTATTGCGTTCCCAATAAATAAACACATTTTGTAAGATTCTGACCAATGAATTGAGCCTTAAATTAGTGAATAATACTTAAAAAATAAAACTCTTATCAAATTTTGAGAAACTTAAGGGTTATGTGAATTGACATTAAAATTATTCTAAAATATTAACGAAAGTTTAGAGAAGAAGTAGCGATGCGTATAATTTAACATAAAACTAATGTAGCAAGATGGTTTATTACAATTAACAAAATTATTGAACTCAAGGCAAATGTTCAATTTGAATCACAAATACTGTAGATTAATAAAATTTAACATTGAAAAGTTACCTTGATTCTCTTTTCCGTTACTGAAAGCTTCGGGATAGAAAAGGAATAGCAACGAAGCGGTTAAGAACAAAGCGAACAGCAGTAAGAGTGCAGTTAAACACCAGAACAAAATATTTTTCATATTCAGTATCAAATCAATTCATAACATTTGAACCAATGAATGAAATCAATGCCCGCATAGAAACACATATTAATTACCACAAAATTATCGAAACAATTGATTGAAAAGATTTTAATGAGAGAACAGATTATAATCTTGAGATCGAGTGATGGACAGAATCAGAGTAAAGAGAAGACAAACTTTGACTCAAATGATGAAAATCAGTTGACTATTGAAAAGATATACGAAAAGAGAGACGACAGTCAATGGTGTGCTTAATGGGAACAAAGCGCAGCTGTGATTCAGTTTCCACACATATTCTTAATGGCTAGATAACATATTTGATAATTGCCTTGCTCTTTACATTAATTTAAACCCTAAATTTTAGAGGATATTAAAAATTTTTACAATATTGTACATCAGTTTAAATTGATCTTTCAGTCTTTTGTTTAAATTATCAAATCAATATAACCTAAATAAATAAATAAATGAAAAAAGTTGACAATCAAATTAACTAGATTTTAAAAATAATGTTTTCAGTGGAAAATCCAATTTTAAGATTAAATAATATTAATCTAAAAGTTACTTATAATGCTTTACTCAATCATTGATTAATTATAATAATATTCATTAAAAAAATTATTTTTCTTCTGAAAACATCATTTTAAAGATCTACTCATTTTATTGTCAACTCTTTTCACTCATTTTCAAATCCGATGCATTTATTCCTAATTTTGCACAATTTTTAGTGATAGGTGACCTAAAAGTGCCCTAAAAGTGCCCTCTCTTTAAATATTGTTAATATTTTAGTCAAATAGTTCTTTTGGAGTTAAACGAAGAAAAGATAACAAAGATTTTGATGTCATTACTTGCGATCAATTTAATTAATAATACACAGGATTTCAAAGGATTGGACTCTATTGGACTCTATTGATGCTATAATAGTGGAAAGTTGTAGCTGTTTCGGCCGCCACTTATCGGATAGTCGTTTGTTCGTCAATTAATAGATTTTGCGTAAATATAGATCAAAAGTTGATTTAAATATTTCATTAATTTTGGAAATATTAAAGTTTTAATCTAAAAATAATATCAATTGATTGCAGTTTGTGTTTGAAATCATGAGTTCATTGGAGTGAAAGCAAATAATTCAAATAATTCCTGAATTTCCAGTTTTCCTAAAATAAATGAGCGAAGAGTTTCATCAATTAATTAATTTGTAAAAAATAACTTGAACAACTTCCAACCTTTTACACACAAATATTGGTGTACATTAAGCAAGGGTACTCATGGTGTATTCTGGTGATTTGAGAGCAAGGGGTTGATCTCAGAATGCCAAGAACTATATTACGTTAGCAAGCAGTTTGAATCCCCAAGAATAGCAAGACATATTTAATGAATATTAATGAAACTCTTTAATGGTTTGAATATCAATTCATAGGTAAGAAATTTTTCATTGAAATGTTCTCAACTTTTAATATTTGACCAGGTTTATTGTTTATAATCAAAATTCAATATTAAAAGTTGAGAACATTTCAATGAAAAATTTCTTACCTATGAATTGATATTCAAACCATTAAAGAGTTTCATTAATATTCATCAAATATGTGTTGCTATTCTTGGGGATTCAAACTGCTTGCTAACGTAATATAGTTCTTGGCATTCTGAGATCAACCCCTTGGTTAAGGGGTTAAGAGGGGGTCTGTTCTGTTCGGCAATGATTTCAGAGATTAAAGTAATAATTGATTGAATTTCACTCTAATGTTATGTAAGTTTCAGTTCAATCAAATTCAATGAATACGATATCTATGAATGAAATCATTTGACACTTCATTGAGAGACAAATCACATGACTTTTAGTTTACTTTTGTTTGTCTTTTCATTCATTTGTTTTGATTTGAAAAATGTGTGAAATCAAAGACCAATTGGTCTGTCATTTGCAGACATTAATTGACAAACGATTGTCTGAAGATAAGGTCAGTTCGGTCTCCAATTTGGTCGGAACTGTCACTCAATTCAAAGAATTTAGAGAATGGCTTAAAAACAATTTCAAACATGACTTGAAAACTGGTTTATTGAGTCTAATCCAAGGGGAGAGCCATCACTTCAATTATGACTTCGAGACCGGAATCGTTTCGAACAACAATTACTTTGAATTATCTCAAAATCAAAACTCGACTCAAATTGTATTAAAACCAAAACTATTCGCTGTTTTAGAGACAAACTATTCTTCGGACGGAATCGACAATAATTTATATGTCTTTGAGTTAATCCTATTTGTAATCAATGAGACGAAAGACAAATCGGTATTAGTCTCGGATCTGATCCAAACGATTGAAGAGAAGTTTGAAAAACAGTGGAATTGTTTCAAATCAATGATCAAAACGGGAGACAACAGAAGTGGAAGTACTTCGCATGAATTGAATCAAAATCTTTACATACAATTAATGACAAATGATTTGAAGCCATTCTTCGCAATCGATTCTTCGGAAAACACGTTGACAATAAACTCATCGGAAATAAATTTGTCTCAAGTGATGACCACTTCATCGCAAACCTGTTTAGTATTAGTGAAGAACTTTTTGGAAACACATTTGTATCGATTCGGACGAAAATGTTTGTCGGATTTGAATAATTTGATCCAAAATAAGTTCAAAATTATCTCAAAATTTATGTCAAATGAAAGAATATCTTTGGATCTAATAATTGAATCATTTCCTGAAGTATTTGAGTTAAGGAAAACTGTTTGGAAGAGAAAACAAATTGATTTGAAGCCCAAACTGATGGGCAAAACACGTTGTCTTCACTTTGAATTGCGGTATAAATACGGAGAAGAAATTCGTGGAGTGTTTGGAGTCGTGAAGAATGTCACCGAAAGTTGTGCGACAATTGAATCAAAGACCACTTTCTTAGCGAATGGCATCGAATTTGAGCCACAATTTGAAGTCAATTTCGATTCGGTTCGTGTCTTAGGACAAGAAGTATGCGATTTGAGAGCTTTTATTCATTTCGGGGATAGACTTCTGTTTGATGTTAAG
This sequence comes from Tectocepheus velatus, assembly GCA_034700625.1. NCBI lineage: Eukaryota > Metazoa > Arthropoda > Arachnida > Sarcoptiformes > Tectocepheidae > Tectocepheus > Tectocepheus velatus. The sequence continues at coordinate 1,564 of JAQIXV010000496.1, read as the reverse complement.
TTTGTCTCAAATATCGATGAAATGACTGAAATCTCAGACAATTTGTGGTCAGTCTCTCGTATATATGATGTGAAACACTCTGCCATTTGTTTCGTTCATTCGGTGTTTGAGGACTGGAAAGAGTGGAAGTTTTCCGACAATAGAAGTGAAAGCAGTGACCTGTCATCAGATGATAGCTTTAGAGAAAAGATGTTCCGTTTTCTTGACTAATGATTAATCATTTATTAATTGTGTTTTTAAATCATTTCTATAATTAATTTGATTTCATATTTGTTTGTAATGAAAATGAGTTAACATTTGTTCAAAAATTTCAGTTCTTTTTAATCGCAATAAAGGTTTGAAAAGATTTCTTTTGACTTAAGACAAGTTTAATGCCATTTATTTATCTCAATATAAGAATTGTTTGATTAAAATGTTTTACGAAATATTTGTTTTATTTCCGTTTCCTTCAAATTCTAAACTCATTTGAAGTCAATTATCGCCAGAAATGCCTTCCATTGCCTCCAAACCATACAAAGCGGGAGAAGTGATCTTCGAATACAAACCAGTCATCCATTTGATTGGGTTTCCGTTTAAATCATTTCATTGCGATAATTGTCTTAAGAAGAAGCCTTCGAATGAGAAATGTCTTCAGAAGTGCGGGAAATGTCATCAAATGTATTACTGCGACAAAGAATGTCAACAAAACGATTGGATTTTCCATAAGAATGAGTGCAAAGTCTATAGACATCCCAAATTCGGTGGAGAATTAGTCTTTGTGTTCATCCGATCCGTTCTTCGCCTATATTTTCGCCTTAAAGCTGATCCGGATTTTGCTGACAAACGGTTCCCAACATATGACGGATCAGACATTTCTCTCAACGAAATGGATGTCAATATCAAGAAATTGAAGGAAAGTCCGAAAGACATGACTTGTCTGTCGAGTATCTGTAATCGCCTCAGAAGTTATGGACTGATCATCAGTCGCGAAGAACTTTTGAAAAGCTATGGAATCATTAATGCCTTCAAAGTCTATCCCCTTAACTACTATACCGACAATCCGTTAGAAATGAGTTTCGATGACTTCAATACTCCTGTCGGGAGCGGATGGTATCCCCAGAAACCAGATATTAGTCACTCATGTCTTCCAAACCCTGGAATCTTAAAGAACGGTATTTCGAGACTTGAGTTTTGATTTTATCTTATTATTTATCAAACGAATAGGTCTTTCACTGAAAATAATTGCTCTGAAACCTATCGCTTCCGGTCAGGAGATAACGACAGCTATTATCGAATTGTCTGAACCGAAGATCAAAAGGAACCTTCAATTGAAGGAAGAGATGTCTTTACCGCACTGTTGTTGTGACAGATGTCGACTCAATTTGGATAAAGATTTCGATTACGAAGAGTTCGACAAATTTAATGCTAAACATGAGATTCACTGGGGATTTATCGGAACGACAAAAGCCCATTACGTCAACAGAGAGTATGTAATCGATTGGCAGTTGTTTATGTATTTTCGGGCCATTTATGGCGAATACGATGTCATCAATAGTGAGAAACTAATACTGAGTTTCATTTGTTT
>JAQIXV010000495.1:0-32204 GCA_034700625.1 Tectocepheus velatus | reverse complement strand
TGTGGAGAATACGTGTCGAACAGGCGCTGAGCCATCACTGAACCCGTCGACTGATGCAACACAAGTACATGAATTCCCCGACCCTTTCCCTCTTCAGAATCGTCTAAAATCTACAAAAAATTTCATTTATTAATCAATTATTTACTAAAAATAAATTCAAAACAACTAACAGTCGCGCCGTCGACAGTCACCGTAATCCTTGATTGACTGGACAGGACCTCCAAGTTTACAGTCTTTGGTCGACTTTCTTTCAGTTTGAGACCATTAGGCCGTTCCTCGTCAGAGACTTTGGCATCTAATGGACGGTAAATGTAATTCAATTTAATGGATATCATCGACAGTCGGAACTATTAATCAGACAAACCGTCAGTATTTGGTTCTCCGCGTATTTTGTGTGTTGTGTCGATAATGAACAATACATTTATGATAACTGTGACCATAAGTATCACCAAAAATATGAACTGAAAGACAAATAACAAAGAGTTAGACAATAGTTGGACAATAAAAATAAAAATCATTTGTTTTAATCAAATAATAATTCTTCGAATGCTTTCAAAATATTTGTTCCGTAAAAACAATTTTCTGTTAAAGTCTTTTGATATGATCTCTTGTTTCTGATTATTACCAGTAATTTTGTTCTTGTACATTGCAATTAACTCATATAATTATTATTTATCTTTATCATTTTCAAACAACTGCGAAATATATTTATTTTTCTTCGTTTGAAAGTTAAAAATATTTAACCAGAAATTGAACGTTTATAAAACAAGCTTGGTAACATTCGGATTTACACCTTGGTCACAGTATTTGATTATTGTATTTTGTAAAAGAGATTCTTTGGTCACATATTGCTTACAATAATCTAATGGTTTATTATATTATTTTCAGATATCGACTAACAGCCCAAATATAGCATTGAATGTCATTTTCTATTATCTCTGTGTTTGTAATGCCGTCAAAGTAGTGGTCTATTTGTTGGCCACAAATCAGTGTCTCTTCGCTTTTCTCTCCTTTTTCTCTCTCTTCTGATCTCTTCCTTCGTTTTTGTGTCTGTTTTTGTATTACGTCTGATATTTTGTTGTGATATATATTTTCTGGTCATTTCTTTTATGGTTTGGATGACAATCCTATCGCAAGAAATATCTGTTTTTCTGGACTCAGTTCTGTTCTGATCAGTCCTTTCCATACAATTAATAGCGAAACCCAAATATCAATCCCAACGGATGTGAAAACTTATTCTTTCATAATATATGACTCTCAGTAGTAAATCGTTTGCCAAGAATTCGCGTAAAATACTGTCTGTTTCGCAAAACTCCGATTTTTTTTCACATATTTTTTCAATTATGAAATTCACGATAAAAGCATCCGAACTATTCGCTAATTGTTTGTTAGGCAATTGAGCATGATGATTTATTGCAGTCTCCAGGGATTTCAATCTGTTTGCTTATGATACTATCCAGACGCAAAAATATTTACCTAGCTAATGAAATAAGCTAGTTAAATTGCTTTGAAGTGCATGAAACACAATACATGAGCCTTTGTATGCGTGCTGTGAATTAGTGTAGGACCGGCTGTCGTTAAGGACTGTTCTCTTTTGAGTGGCATAAGGTTTACCCATTTTTGACATTTAAAAAAGAAATGCAAATCTGTTTGAACACAACTTTTTGAAATTTTTTTTCCTCTGAATATCATTAACTGTTTTGTCATTTCAGTTGTGTATCCGATTTCATAGTCTGTGGTCATACCGTAGCTATAGAGGAGGGGTCCCACAGTTCAGACTCGTTCTTAACGCTCGTAAACAGTGCTCTGGTATTACTCGTGCTGTCAATCAGTTCCGGAGGGGTTTCTCTCTCTAAGGACTATAAGTGGTGTGACTTCACAAAGAAAATATTTGCGACTGCATTATGAAAGTCAGAGAAACAGAGTCCAGTCCTCGACTAATGTTTGTCCCATTGATTGTCTAAATGTATAAACGTTTTGATAGTAATTCCCCCAAAAACCAAATCAAATGTTTGAGTCAATGGACCAAAAAAATTGGTTCTGAAAAACGAATTACACATTGAGTTAAGGACTGGATTGCTATGAATGACCGATGGGGGAGAGCATTGATGTAGGAATTGTGCACACAAGAGGGGTATTGGTTATAAACTTTTATTTGGAGGCTATTTGTTGTGCAAATGCATTAGAAATGAGACATCGACTCATGACTAACAAAATATTTATCTGAAAACTAATTTATGAGCAAAGGATGAGTGAAAATAAATTATGAAAACTTCAAATCTGAGCTCAAATTTTCTGTGACTCCCTGAGCGCTGAAACAGTTAGGACTCATCCAAAGTTAATCATAATTCAATTTCTCATTGAATCTCATAATTATTTAATTTATATTTAGAGTGAATTTCCTGTTTATTCTGCACTTAATTAACGGCTTTTAAGTCCCAAAAGTAATAATAAGTTTTTGGCTCTCAATTGGCAAACGAGTTATGTTTGGCACTCAATGTGTGAACTGATTACCAAATTCTGAGCAAAATTCTGATATCAAAAAGTTTTCTCATATTAAATAAAAATATAATTTTGTTTATCAAATAAAATGTTTGTTATCTTAAGTAATCCAATTTGTTAAGTTAATTAATCAAGCTCATATGAATATCAAAGTTTGGCTATCAAGCAAATGATCAAGATAACTGAAAATGATATCTAGAATACTTATCAAACATGATTTAATTGGTAACTTTGAATCCAGTGAATAAAATTAAAGTTTTATCGTATTCTAAATAAATGATCTTGGTGACCCCTCGAGGTTGACATCTAAAACTGACAATAAGTAGATTTATATTAACCGAAAGCCCTCTCCTTTTGTAAGTTTAACAGACATTGATATGCAAATGAATGGCTTTCCATCGCCTCAAAGCCTTTCACATTTGATATCAGTATTTGATATTTAAGTGGTTTTTAAGATAAATTGATTGCGTTTTGTGTGGAAACTGACGGCTCTTATTGAAAATTATAGACTATTTTCTAATAAACGACAAACCGATACAAACGTCAGTGGAATAGCACAGACATCGCAAACATTAATAATATCTGTCGACTCCTATGCCTCGCAATTAATCAAATTTTCAAAACTGAGAGTCTGTGGCCACAGATTATGGCCTTACTGTACAGAGCACAGCACATAAACATATGACGTATAATTCGGATTAAAATTATATTCTGAGCGAAAAACACACTTTAGTTAAGTAGTTGTCTATTCATCGCTTCTCTGTTTTCCTAGATTTCACTGCTTTCCAGTCCTAATGACTAACTCCATGAGTGCGTCGGATGTGCGGATAGAGTCGGGGATCGTTCTCTCAATAGTAGGATTGGGAGACAGACTGGACTCACAGAGAGAGTCAGTCCACAGGATCTTTGGGTAAATAATTGTTGGAGTGTTTTAATGGGCGGCCGATACACAGGGCTGTCGGTCAGGGCTTTATTGCAGAGAAAGACTATTATCGGTCAATGGTTTAAATTGAGAGCCAACCGATTGTGACTCATATAAGTCATTCACAAATAACTTCCCATTTGTTGTTGTCGTGAGTCGTCCCAAACTCTGGTTAATCATCGATCGGATCATATATTTTGGATATAAATTTTCGCTTCAATTATAGCCTCAAATATTGATCTTTAATACAATTTAGTGGAAAAATATTGACTTTTCATACGTTATATGCAAAACATTATAAGAGATGGTATAATGGGAACAACACCTTGGTTACTATCTCATTAATTATGAATTATCTGTTGCCATAGTCTACAAACCTGTAAGAGTTTGGCGATCATTCTTCTGGGTATAAATAGTTGATGTCTTAAACGGATCAGTGAATTGTTATTAGAGTTGTGTTTGTTTTGGAGATAAACCGTTTGATTGGATTTGACTGAAACCAGTGACGGCAGCGAACGCGTAGGTCTCAGAGTATACATCCCTTTATCAGACCCGTTATCCAAGAGAAGTGTTTGTTTGCCTGAGCGCTGATAACCGAGTCTTACCGGCAATTGTTATGAAGAGAGGTATTAATTAATGGCTTTCATGTCATTCAAAGTTCAATGAATTCCACTTTTGATACACAACTCCACAGGTTTTCGCCGAAAATACTCTTCAATTGTTTATACTATCCGTTGATTTCGTTTCTGAATATTTGAAGTCTTTATCTGAAAATAGAAATTAATTTGAGTTTAGATTTTGGTTCAGAGAAAAATCAGATTTCAGTAAATTATATTCTAGCAAGCTCATTCTAATTTTGAAATTTTCTGTCAATTCAACGAAAAAAAAGTTATTAAATTGAAGGGACAGACGATTGGAGCATATTTAGGATGTTTTGCGATGCGTTCATAACAGTGTCTGTCTGTCCCTTCAGTCGTAATAATAGAGTTCCGAAATCAATAAATTGATTACAAAAGCGATACATAAGTCAAACGTTTGATGCAATAAATAAAATCAAATCCAATAAAAGAGATGTAAGTCTTCGCCCAAAACCACTGAAAATATGAAATATTCAGAGATCTTGTGAGAGATAATCAGGATCTGTCATACTTTCAATCAGGGCTCAAACTACTGAGAATGGTAATTGACAAGTACAAATAATATTTGAAGTTTTTAAAATCATTTTTGAAATATCCACAATTTATTTCACATTAACCTAGATAATTATTTAGACTGTTATTAAAAATTGAAGTACATTTGAAGATACCTTGCTCTCTACCAATTCAAGTCAATTTAATTCCAGGAATTGAATGATTCAGATGTCATTCAGCAGAAAAAAAAGTGAAATTTAAGAGATTTTCAATTATTTTCAAACAAAAAATTAAATGCCTTTTCATGTTATGATTGTTTGCATGAAAAAACAGTTAATGAAATCTAATGTTATTATCGAAAGACTTATAAAAAATGAAATTTTATTTGTCTTATAATTAAAATAATTTCTGTGTAACTCATGAATTGAGTCAAGCCTTGAGTCCAATTATGAAAATTTCATTTTTCATATCAAATATGAATGTTATTAATAGCTAAGAATATGAGCACTACTTATGTTATAAATCAAATGTAAAGATAAAAATATTTTATGGAAATTACATTCACTTAAAGATTAGTTAAGAATTGCATTGAATTTCAATAACAACTGTAAGGAAGTGAATAAAATCTCAAATATATTTTGTTGTGATTATTATCTGATGAAAAGAAAGTTTAGTCAAATCATAGGAAAACTTTTGGTGTGTCTCTCAATAATTGTATCGAAGGGCTCAGAATAAAAGAGTTGAGAGAAAAACATTGTTATCGATTGTAAAACAAGTTTCTAATTAACATTTTTTATACATTTTATGTAACTTCTAAAAACACAGAGAAAATAGTCTCAGATTATTGAGAGATATTCAGATAACAAAACAAGTCTTCATATGATTTGCAAAAATATTTTTCGCAACCAATAAATGAGTTGTTATTATAATTAATTGACTTAAAGAGTGTTTGAAATTCAATTTGTTTTTTTGAGACAATTTCCTGGAAAACATTTTTAAGATTCCGTAAAATAGTGTTAAATCGGATTAAATTTTTATGAAAATCATGTTTTAAAACTAAAAATGTATTTTATTTTTTGCTGGAATCGCCTGAAAATCGCCCCCACTTTCCATATATTACTCTCTAATTATATAATAATTAGCATTAAATAAAAATAAAAATTATAGCCATATATCAGATTTTTGATGAAAAATTGCAGAAAAATTCAATTTTCATAACTTTTTTTTATCAGATTTTTCCCATAATTTTATTATTTCAATGAACTTATGTTTTGAACTTTAATTACGGACTTAAATATAAGTCAAAAATTCATTCAACATTTTGAACATATGTTGAGTTTTACAATAGATTTGTTTTACAATTGAATCGTGAGTTGAGTCGATACTATTTGTTATAATTTATAAACATTGAAAATATTAGCCATTATTTGCCATCTGAACGATATTTGTTTCATTACTGCTATGATTACTATTTATGGTAATTGTCTCGAATATAATATTAGCCAAAAGTTTGGATCCAATTTTCTGTTCCCACTGAAAGACAGGGGGCCGTCATATCGAGGGATAATTCACAGAACAGACACATAGTCAGAGAGACAGAGAATAAGTTGAGGCAAACATTTTTTTCTTCGTCTGAATAACAAATCATTAGTTTAAATGTCTTTAGTCTTCACATAATTCTTATGCAAAACCCACACAAATAATAGTCTATTCATAAGGTTTTCGGGCATAAAATGTTTCGCTGATTATAACAACAATTTTTGTATTCGTTTCCAAACGTAATATACTTTTTTGTGGATATCATTACATCCAATAAATAAGTAAATTATGAGCGAAACTAAAAACAAGAAATATTTCACTGATTCATGAATTTTCATTACTATTTGCATAAAGAAAATTGTTTCGGATTATTATTTTGTCCTTCAACTCAAGCAGTACATACACTGTTATGCTGTGCTTTACTGAGCCTTTACTCATGTGTTTTGAGTTTATGTAAAGAATTGTAACTTTTTTTCACAGAATTAACAAAATTGTGATTTTTTTTCACTCGATTAAACTTTTTATAAAAATATTGCGGAAAATAATTTCATTTTTTTCCTTTTATTTGTATTTAATTTTGTTTTTCGATTAATTTCTTCGAATAAAATAAATTAATTGATATTTTCAATCAATTTTCAATTAATTTAATGTTTTTTGAGAAACCAATGATTGAATTGAGTCTCGACTTCAATAAAAACAAACCGACGGAAAGACTGATATCTTTTTTGAACAAAAAAAAATAAATATCACAAACGAAGAGAAGATCTCATAATTTATTACAAATTTTGATTTCCAGACAAAATTAAGAGAAACTATTCATTAATCTTATGGATCGGACTCAACATAGGAGAGGACAGGCATAGAAAATCAGTCGACAATCAGTAATAGTGAGTCTAAACCATTAAAAATAAATGGTTTGGAAAATATGAAAAAAGGAAAAAAGTTTTCATATAAATAACTTAATTGCTTGGAATTGATCTAGATAAGTAATAAATACATAACTGAAGGTCTTATTTGCATTGATACTATTCCCAGAGATATCTGAATAACTTTTATTGCATCAAAAAACTAATTATCAATTCATACCTTAAGACAAAACAATTATATAAATAATGTCTAAATCAAAGGCATTTCCCTTTAGTTTTGTTTTTTAATATCAAACTCAAAGTCAAAGTCAAATATTGATTTATACGATAAATGTATTTAATAAATGTATTTTATTCTTGGCTTTTGGCGAAACAATCAAAGGGTTGAATAATATTTCGATCGATTAATAACTACTTCTGTTTTTCTCAAAGCTATCCACGAATTTGAAAACTAATTTGATTTCATATCTTGTCCTCTACTCCGGTATTAATCAAAATCAAGAGATTAACTAATTATAGGAAATAATAATAAATAGATTTTTTTCGTTTTGTTTACAGTTTTTCAGACTTAAGTAATGAACTATTCATAAGAATAATAGTAAAGCAATTAATTATCAATTATTTGGTTTAAAATTCTTCAGTCATTCATATCTGGATCTGAAGATCACGAAATGGATTCGCTTTAGAACTGATTCTCAAGAAATCTTATTCTTAAGAAAATAATTATTCATAACTTCTTTGGTTTAATATATTATCAAAACTTTAATTAATTAATGTTTTTGAAGCATAACTTCTATTCAAAAACATTTGACTCTTATTATAACAAAAGAGTGAATAGTTTTTCAGAAAAATTAAAACTTTTAAGAAATGAATTATTTGTTTTTCAAACTATAATTAGAATAAAATACAGTCAATTAAGTAAACAAATGATAATTGAATGAAAATAAACAGAAAAATTCATAACAAAAATTTGATTACAAATTTTGGCTGAGTTTTAGCATTAGTTTTGTTGATTAGTTGACACTCTTTTTGGTATAAATCAGCGAAAAAATTAGATTTAATTCAATGATTGTTTAAAAACAAACAAACATTTCAGAAAAGATTTGTTGACTTTATTTTGAAAAAAATAGTTAGCATTTTGTTAGAGGAAAGGCAACCGAAAAAAAGATTGGAATTCCTTCGAAGCCATTGTTTAATTATGTAAATGCATTTGAATGGCTGTGCCTTAAATTTATTGCCCAACAGTTGATTAAATTAAAGGCATTTTCTTCTGGTTTATTGTCGACAGAAAAACGACTGAAGCAATCGTTTAGTGTTTTGATTGAAAACATTAACCAATTGTTTGTATTTTCATCACTAGATTTTGATCTCAATTTTGTTTTGTTTTCTTACTCTTCACTCAATTGTCTGATCGATGAGATTGACTACAATTTTAATAACTCAAAGTTAATAACAAATTGGTTCAGAATAAGTTATTTTTCGTGCAGTCCCCCCAACTCTTCCAGCAATTTATTTCTGATAGAAATCATTAACGCCTTTCCTATTAATAATAACTTTGTTTCGGAATTTTATTTTTTGTTTTACCCTAACATTGAATTCAATAGAAAATTGAATTTTCGTTTTTGAACTCAACGATGAAATAGTGATAATAATTAACATTAAAATAAGAAATTATTAATTGCGGGGAGAGTTCAACGTTTATTCTGAGCCCAGGAATGCAGGACACAACCCGATTAGTGGGGAGAGAGTCGTAAGAAATCGCTTGATTCAAATATTGCATAATTAATATCCTTTGAGATAATGGACTCCTCTTTTGCTCAGAATATGATTTGCTGTTTATCTTCAGATCACATAAAATATCAATTTTTTTGAACTTTTGGTTTAAGTAAATATTAGTTTAAAGTTTGAAATTTCAATTCAATATAATTAATAGTCATATATCACAGGAAGGGGTTGTTTTGCTTAATGTTGTTTTGAATACAAAATTTTGAAACTTTTTTTGTAAACATTTTTTATATGTTTTGAAAAAGATATTCAAAGAAATGTTTTTGTCGTAAAAGAGAAATAAAATTGATTACCATTTGAAATGAAATAGATTATGATTTACGGCACAAGTATTGCAAACGATATGATAAATCTCTGGATGGGATCAGACGTAAGAACTATGAAATTCACTTAACGTTTGAGAATAAGACTTATTGTTACTCAGAGTCTGAGTCTCTGAGACTTTAATAAATATACTCATATCTGATACAACTGTTCACTACTATTGAAAGTCATACACAGAATAGGAAATTATATTTAAGACATGTTTTGACATCACATGTATTGCATAACTCAAAGACATTTTCGTTTTTATTCTGAGCTTTTTTTATTGTCTCTCCCTCTCTATCCCTCTCTATCCCTCTCTATCTCTTTCGGTGAGTATATGTCTACTACTCCGATGACAATTGGCTTTTATGTTAATGAACTATCAAACTATCAAAACGATTGGTTAATATTTGATATTTATTGCTCTTTCCTCTACTTATTCTGTCCTTTTTCTGACTTCACTCTCTCACGAAATATTCAATTTCGATGCCATTTAACGAATGAATTCTCGAAATTTTTTTTCAGTTAATATTTGAGTGAAATTCATAGCGAAATGATTACTGCAATTGACGTGAATTATGATTATATGAATCGTATATTTTATGTCAGAATTAGAGAAAACGATTAATAATTTTTAGTATTTTGTATTAAAAGTGGTTTTTAAAAGTCTTTAGAGATATAAATGAATGAGTTTTTTAAGTAAAAATGATTATGAGTTTCAATGAGGAAACTAAACTCAAAAATACATTTATATCTCACCTATCCATTAATCTTGATGAAAAGTGAAATGGTACCATGCTCACTTTGACTCTATAATCGAAAGTTCATCACCTGATCATTAGTTTCGTAGGAATCGTTTTTCAAATGGATTCGGATTACTTTGAAAATCAATAATTTTTAAGTAGATTTCACTCATTTATCGATAAAACTCTTAAATTATTTTCTCAAAAAATAAGTTATAAAATATTTAATGAATTCACTTAAAAACTTATCCATTTAAGTAATTTGATATTTAAATTGGTTTTACTCGAAAAATGAAAAACCAATAAATAAGTTACAGGCAATCATTTAGAGCAAGCACAATTTATAGTATTTGTTGGGTGAAGGGAATAATTTACAAGCAATCTATAGCTGAATAAAAAGGTATTGACATTTATAAGGCATTCATCTTAAGGACAGCTCAAAGATTCGTATCTCTGGAGATATCCAGTGATATAAAGACGAGTATTGGAGTAAAAGTTTATTAAGTTTTTCAAATGTCTGGAAGTCTTACAATGAGTGGCAAAGAATTGCTTTCGGACTCCAATAAATCGCCTCAAACCCTGGCATAGGTCTCTCTCTCTCTCTCTCTCTCTCTCTCTCTCTCTCTCTCTCTCTCTCATCGTCGAGAGTCGGAAATACTATTTTTTGATCCACTGTTAGGAACCAAATAATTAATATTTATAGTAAAGTAGTGAACAAATATCAGTCAATAGCTTTTGTCTGAAGGAGAGGTACGACTTGAGGCCAATATTATATGAGAAAAAACAGAAGAAAAAACTAATCAAAACTTGAATACAAATTCAAGTGTAGTATTATTGAAGAGAAATGAAGAAAAAAATCGTTGTTTTGTTTATTATTGTTATATTCGATATTGTTTTGGGAAAAGTTTGTTAGGAATTGGGAAAAGTGGTCGACGTCTAAAAAAAAGCTACCGTTCCTTAAGATTAATGAGAAATACTGATGTAAAACAAGGAAAAAAATAATGAAAGCCCTGAGAATATTGCTGTGATTTCTAAGAGGAAGAGGACTCAGGACTCATGAGTTCACTGAATACTAATAACAATAATATTTGAAAACTTCAAAGAAATGCAAAAATTGAAAAATACTTCTTTCGGTGGGAATTCAAAGGCAAATGTTTTGCTGTGTTTGTGTCAATACTCTCACATTCCTATACCTATCCCTAACTTTCAGAGACAGTCTCTCTGTTGGAAAGCCATTGTTGTAATCGATCGGAGATTTTGATTCAAACAAAATTCAATTTGTCTGCTCTTATGAATCAAATCTAAGGGATAATTGAATCTTAAGTGTGACTTAAAGAACAGCACAGAATATATCAAAAGAGTGAATAAATCAGTGCTGGGATTGTGTGCTGAGCGAAAAACTGATTTATAAGTAAAGCTTTTTATAGAATTTTTAACACTTTTTTCGTATAAAAGATTTGATTCATAGACCCCACAAATGACAGTATAATTGGATGGTTTCGTGTCTGTGGGGTCCCCTCACATTGGAAATACATATTTCGGAAATACCTAAACATAGAGTTTAACTATCGCTGACTTATCATTATTTTGACGATTGAATCGATTATTTTCCTTCAAATATAAGACACGCAAACAATTTATTTAAATACGTTTTACTAATTATTTTTTGTATCCCTTTCCTCAAAGATCGGGTGCTTTTCACCAAAACAAATCATATTTCAGATTATATTTTATAAACGATATTTGGATTTCAGGAAAAGTTTTTTTTTTGAAATCAATGCTTAAGTAATAATTAATATGAAATTCAACAGAAAATGTAAATATTGTTATCCGAGTATACAATCAATTTATCATTAGTTTCACTAAAAAGTCATTAATAACTAATATTTTACACAAAACTCTTATCAGATGTTTATTTATCTGTTATTAGGAAACCGTATATTATATGAACGAAAAAAATTGACTGCAATTTAAAGTCCATTTCAAACACCATTTTTATTAGAGTTTCGATACTTTAAAACAATATTTTGATTTGTGTTTTAAAATTTTGGAGTAAAATATGAATTTCTTTTGAAAAACAACTCTCGGATTACCTGAGGATATAATGTATCAGAAGTACAGAAGTGTTGAGTCCGCGATCGCACGAGAACTCAGGTATTTGTTACACAACGACTGCCGGTCCTTCGATCGGCTAAAAAAGGAGCACTTCTTATGAGGAGTAAAAAGGAGTTTAATTTACATTTATATCTAAAGTACTGAATATTTTGTTACTTAATATTAATAATCATTACTTTAAATAAATTATACTTTTTATTGGTGTCCCTTAACTACAGCTACCCTTTTGATAAGAACTTTGAATTTCAATTTGTATTGAATTTCAATCAATTTTTTCCGCAAACCGTTTATTCGTTAAGACTTTCAATAGATTTAATTTCAGAGATAAAAGATATGAATAAATGAATAGCTTTTCGTTATTTGAAAATTAGTTAACGTTTTTTGGATGTAATTAGTTTTGTGCCTAACATTCAACTCTTCGGGGCCTCAGGTTTTCATGACTTTCAGATGACAAAAGGGACGGCATTTTTTTTATTTTAAAATTCTGATCTCTCATTGTGATAATGAATTTTGATGAAGGTACAATTTATGAAACTGTGAAAATAATTTATTTGTATTCAATTCACACTTTTAATATCACTTTTATTTATTCCTCCTGAGGTCTGGCCATTAGATTGGTATTTGAAAACTTAGTGATTATTAGGAAAATTTAAAAGGTGAAAATTTGAAAAGAGAGTACATTGATACATTGAAAAAGAAAATTTAATAATCTTGTGAACTATCTTTTGATAGAAATCAGGATCTCTCTCTCTCTCTCTCTCTCTCTCTCTCTCTCTCTCGACTTCAAAAGTGCTTCTAATTTAAAAGTCAAGTCATGAAAATGAAAAACAATTAATATTTACGTTAATTATCGCTAATTATTCTGTTTTCCTACAAATAGAGGACAAAATATATGGTAATTGAATAGCACTCCAATTGATTAGCAAATTGAATATTGATAGCGGTTTAAGTGAGCAGAGAAATGCATTTGTGCTGAGCTAGATCAAATAGATTCATTATTTTATATCGTTCTCTGATAACCAATCATTAATTAAAGTAAATGACTTTTTTTTCCAGGAGAAGGTATTTCCGCGAATCTAATTAATAGAAATAATTGTATTTTTTTTGAGTAAACATCAGATAATTCAAGAATTTATTGCATCCAAAGAAAAAATTTAACGATAATTTCAGTTATCAACAGATTGTCTGCAAACAAGTCTTTGAGTGAAACTCTGAAACCGAGTATTGACGACAAGAAATCAGATCTATATTTGTCTGAATTTTTTTTTCTCTTTCTTTATGTTTTGTGTTTTGTATTTACAGAATATACTTATCATTAGTTTCTATTGTCGTCAGAACTGAATGTCTGTCCAAAAGCTGAAACATTTGGCGATAATAACTAACGGTTTAATTGGGATGTCTTACAAAAGTGGAGTCGAGTGCTCAGGACATACACACTAAACAAATTTCATAACTAGGGATGTGGCCAGGGATGAGCTATGTTAGAAGCCTAGCCTTTCACACGTTTGCTTGATTGATAACCTTGCTCATGTATGCAACTGTAACTGTTATATGCTGTGCTGAAACTCCTTTATATTTAGTGATGGGTTCTTCAGGTCGTTCTTCACGTATTAATTCTATTAGAGAAGAGAAATACTCAGACAACACATACACCAAATCGTTTGGGAATTGTCTCCTCTTTTCTAAGACTTTGTGCGAAGTCCAGCACTTATAGGAATAGTCAGTAAATTAGAGGCGAAAAACTTTTTTGGACCGTTTAATGAGGCGATGCCCTGACGTTCACAGTATTATACAATTCAATGGATTTTCTGACCGAAAGAAAAACTTTAGGGAAAAACGAATCGAAAGAGAAAACAATTTTCCGTTTTCTTCACATTTTCTCATTCTTTACGAAAAAAAGTTTTTTTTTATTTATACTTTTTTCTGGTCTTCAATAAAAACACGACAAACACTGAATGAATAAAATGTTTTTGTATTTGACTTCTCATTATTTAATACATATAATATGTGTTTGCCTTCAATTCCGCACAGAATTGTTTTTCAGGCATTCCTTTCCTTTTGGGAAAAGTTTTTCGAGACTTAAAGTAATACTCAAAACAAAATTATTGTGTTTTTATCGCTAAGAAAATTGTCGCAAAACAATTGTCATAAGATTTTTGATTGTTTAAAGCGAATGATTTGTATTGCGTTACCATTACTTTCATTATTATTGTGGAGATCCC
Source organism: Tectocepheus velatus (assembly GCA_034700625.1). Taxonomy (NCBI): domain Eukaryota; kingdom Metazoa; phylum Arthropoda; class Arachnida; order Sarcoptiformes; family Tectocepheidae; genus Tectocepheus; species Tectocepheus velatus. The sequence goes on along the minus strand of JAQIXV010000495.1, from coordinate 18,074 downwards.
TTTTTTAGTGAGGAAAAGCTCTTTTCTCTTTTGTTGTATAACTTTTTTTTTCTGGAAACTGCTCTCAAATACATAATATTATTGGGATCTGGGATTCAAAGTGTGAATAACTGTCTGAGAACTGCACAATAATAATAAGAATAATAACACAATAAAAACAAACGTTTCAGTTCTCAAATTCAAGTCAACTCTATAGCCAAGAGTCGATTCAATACTGAATTGCAAACGTATTTCTATTGTTAGTCAAATCCCTTGCGAATGAAGACCAAAGACTGTGTCTATAAGGATGGAGAGAGAGAGAGAGAGAGAGAGAGCAATACTTTTCTTATCACTATTTGCCAGAAGACGCAAACCATAGGCAAAGCCAAAGAACTTCACACAAACTATAAGAAAGTAGTTTTACGTAAGAAAACGGAGCGAGAAATTAGTCGTGAATTTAAGTCTCGAAAATCAATTTAAACCAATTGTTAGACTCAATTGGATTTGACTCCAAACCCAATGAATTGCATAAACTTTTATTATAACATCAATCGGTTAGAAGAAGACGACTGTTGCTTATGAGATACCGATCCCTTTACGCTCGGGAGTGAATTATGGTCAATTATCTAGTAGTTTCTTTAGCACGTCTACTTGATTAATTTATAACTAGACACAATTAATTGACGTCTCATTTTATTGTATCAATAGTGAGAACTAATTAAAACTTTTTCTTTTGGACTGATTTTTAAACTATAGAATAAAAAATTGTAATAAATTTTAATTTACTGATTATTTTCAGTTTAAATCAATTGAATGTTTTAACAAAATAATGTTTTCCGTCTTTAAGACGGAATATAGAGTATTATGAGAGGAGTGACTCCGGATATTGAAGTTAATTGAGTCACTTAAACATTGCTTAAAAGGCTTTTTAAAAAATAATTATTAAAATAAGAAAAAAATGAGGAAAAGTATGATCTCATGAATAGTGAGTTCCGAAACTAAATGAGCCAACGATTAAACACTTGAGTTCAGAGGTATTACCTCTGGTTTTGGTCAACCATTTGTGTGACAATAAGTAATTGGTGCGAACACTAACGGGACGGGTATATAATGATTGTTTAAAATAATATTTCTTTTTTTGATGACAAAAATATTCATTACTTTTCTTATGAACGAAAAAAAAGTGTTTAAGTGTTTCAGAAAACATTCATAACTTTTTTTGAGGCTTTAAATCGATTCTTGAATTTCATTGTCATTTATAATGTTTGTAATGGTATTGGAAATTGTTTAGCTGTGAGAGGGAAAGGCATATAGTGTTTGGGGACGACCACAACAAAAACCAGTTCAACAGTGAATTTCGTTTAGACTTTTAAATACAAAAAAATATATTATTTGAAGAGAAATATATATTTTATAGTCGACTAGAGATACAAAAGCGAAGAGAAAGCTATTAATCAAAACTTATTTAAGTATATATACGAGAATCGAGTCCTGTGTGTTGAATGTGAGCCCCCTTTTCTCAGGCATTAAATTAAGCATTTATGTCATTAAACAAATATTCTGTGCCTTTAGTTAAGTGCTGAGCAAAAAAGTATTTCATAAGAATACTATGAAATATGTAATCCTTTTCGGTCGGAAAACGAGTCGAGGTTTTAGTATCTCCGAGGAGTCAAACAGACTGAGAGGTCTGAACCCAATGAGAAAATTATATGATTTCTCACATATTTTCGTTTCAAACGATAACATATATTAAGGAAAATATTAGAGAAAATTCTTTTCCTGAAAAGATATTTTGATAACACACTGTTTGCACACATTTCCAGTGATTTTGATAACAGATTTTAGTACAGAATATAACATTACATTTGATTTCATTTTTTATTGCATTCAATAGTTTTTATTGGGTTCGACACAAGGGGTGGCCGACAATAAAAAAAATCATTTCACTTTTTTTTTATGAATTCCAACAATCTTGGTGGCTTCTACATTAATTAATTTAACATTTATCAGGAATAGTTAAGTCTGAGCCACAAGTTTAGTATGAGAAAGGCATACTTCGATAAAGTTATAAGTTATCTTGATGAAATGTTTTCCAATTATCCAATTATTATTGAGATAATAGTTGTGTTTATCATAATCTTGGGATCTTGCTGATTTTTGTGAAACCTTTAGGTCGTAAACCTTTTTGGAAACCGTTTGAAAGTTATATGAATTATGCATTAATTGCTTATAATTGGTTACAATTTTCATCGATGTGTCGAAGAATTATTTGACTGTAATTACTCGTCAGTTGTGTTAATACATAATACAATCGATAATAAACTGACATTTTTTTCTCTCAAGCGATCAGTTTTTGTGAGAAAATTGTATTCTTTCGGCAAATATTTTGTTTATTCATTGTATGTAACGATTGTTCATCAATTGACTCTTATCGGAGTAATTATAAAATATATGTGTTCTGTTATGAGCAAGGTGTTCTTCAAAAGAAGCGCTTTTCATTAAGTTGTCAAGTACAATTTAAATCAATCAACTTTATCCATGAATTTACAAAATATGAATGAATTTAAATTGAAATGATCTATATATTAATTCTTTCAAAAACTCTATCCTTGCTTACATCAAGTATTGAGAATTTGAGATATTTGTATCATTATCTCAAAAGCAATTCAAAAAGTATTTTATTTATAACTGTTTTGAAGTCAAACCAATTGAATAGAATTTATAATTTTCGTCAAACAGTTGTGTGAAAAGCAATTATAAAAATTCTGTTTCTTTTATTTTTTTTATTTATTGTTTTTCGTGAAAATCTATTTTCAAACTAAAATATATCAAAACTATAGTCTAATCGCTTCATTAGATTCAAATGTAAATTATATTCAGTAAATGTTTTGTGAAATTCTTATTCAAATCTTTTTCTATATTATAATTGTATACAAAGTATTCATTTGTATTGAGTTTTATTATATTTGTCTAATAAAACATTCAAATTAATGGATGAGATTTTGTTTGAGAATAATATGAGAAATAAAAACCATTTAATACTCTTTTCTCTCACAATAGTTAAGACAATAAAACGTTAATAAGAAAAACAAAAAAAGTTATAACAAATGGTTTTCACAAATTGTGTGCTGTTCTGTCAGACTGTCGACAATTCTTTGGAGTCTATTATTGGTTCAAAAAGTTTTGAATTGCAAAACAGGTATTGAATTGCTTTTTATTGTTATTCTAATTTCAATGAGATTTACAGTCTTTAGAAGAGATGTGATATAAATTTTAAATAGCTTATTTCAATTGTGGAATCACCAAGTTCCCATTTCAACAAGTGATACTGAATTTCTCATGGATTATACTGTGACCGCTATTGCAACTTGGTTATTTCTTGAAAATATAAGCAATAAAACTATATTATATTCTTAATGACGGAATCAAATGAATTTAATTTGAATAAAATACTCTTTGAAACACCAATTCAAATATTTTCTTCAAATAATAAAAAGAGTTTTTCTATATTTTTGTTTAAAATTTCATTTCAAAGCAAATGAATCGGAAAATAATTTTCAATTCACTGAAATTCAAAAGTCTTTTGTACAGAAAATATCAAATCAATTGAAAAATAAGTTTTATTTTATTTTAAAGTCAAATGATTTCCAATTTTTTACCGGAAAATCAAATCAATTTATTTCGAGACTTAAATTGGATTTTAATGAACAGAATATTTTTTTCGTACAAAACGTTCCGAAGACTTATTGTTGTTATGACTCTTATTGAGGTTCAGACTAAACATGTCTTCATTTTCTTAAGACTTTTTACTTTGAAATCTTTATTATGGGTTTCGGTTTCGCGTCAATTGAAGCCTAGAATGGGTTTTCCTCTGAGAAGAACAGTTATTAAAAAAACAATGAAAGCAAACATTAGAAGACATAATAATGTAGTTTAGACTCGAATTTAAATATTTTCTGAATATCAAAGAGATTTCTGATAATTCACTGCAATCTGTTTTGAATAAAAGTTTGTGCTTTCAATTGAAATCTCTGTCAAAATCCAAGGAATTTAGAGACGAATTGAATTTGAAATGAAGTGAACAATAGTTTTATCAAAACTTATCATCACTTTATGTGCTGAGCGAACGTTACAATTAGTTTTGTGTTGAATTTGAAAATAAAGGATTGGGTTCTGTCTAATGGAAAGACCAGATGACGATCGTTAGCTCTGGACCATAACTTTTCAGGTGAAGCCATTTGAAAGAGTAGTTTAGTTGAGGCGAAAGGTTTATTGTCAGCGAAATAGAGTCGAGGCAATGCCCCCAATGGTGGTGCGGTGTCGGCGTATTTGTGGTAAATAAAGTGTACGAAAATTGGCTTCAGTTTCAGTCAAAGAGAATTACAACTCATAGCTCAGGGAAAGGGCCACAAAATTACAATAAAAATTCTGAGCGTTTTTAGTGGAGCCTCAGGTCTGGACCCAAAAACACTAAACTTTTTTTCCGTCTGATTTTAGTACAAAAATTGAGGCAAAAATTCAGACAAGAATTTCAATAATAATCTTCAAATTTGAGGGAATTTTTTCGTCTCAATAATATTGGAAACGACTTTAAGATTATTTGATGTGGGATTGAGTTCTGACCGATAAGTTCTGTGCCATTTCGAGTGCCTATCGTATATATCTAATTGAATGAATGACTTCGATTGAAGAGTCCTTCCCAATGGCCCCACACCTCAACAATAAGCCTCAGATAGGACTGATAGGACAGGAGAGGTATTGACCAGACAATAGCTGTGAGGACCAGCACATGGAATGTTCACTTCTATGTAAACATTTTCCTCTGTGTGACTACCAGTGAAGGTAAGGTCCGATTAGAAGACTTAGTCCCATAACTAAACTTAAATAACTATAAAAGTTTGTGCGAAAAACGAGATGCAAAGCACAGAATAGCATAAAACCTGTGCGAACAGGCATTAGGGATGGCGTAGGGCTACCACTTAAACAATTTCGTTGGCCTCCAGTCATACCTTTGGTTTTCGTGTTCACTCTTTTGCGTACAAAAACTGCTTTTGTATTAAATTTTTCAATACTTCTTATATTCAAATATAGAGAACAGACGGCAATAACTAATATATTGCTCTCTAATAGCGCTTTGGGGTCGGAATAGGAGGAAGACTTTATCTCTTACTTCACTACAAAATCTCTCTCTCTCTCTCTCTCTCTCTCTCTCTCTCTCTCTCTCTCTCCACAATAGTGTTTAAATGAAAGACCACTTCAAACGAAATGTTGTTTAAAAATCTCTAATAAATACTTTTGTGTTTGAGTTCACAATTCTGTTGAACACAAAACTATATAATTATTTTGAAGATCTTTTTCTTCACCATTTGTTGCATTGTTTTTGTTGATACTCTCTCTATGTGTTTGACTGATATGTCTGTATGTCTGCGCCCTTATATGTGAGGCCATAACTATATAACAAGACCCGAACGGTTACTATAATTATTGTCTAATAAATTATTAATGATATGAAGAAAAATCGTAGAAAATATTTGAATGACTTTTTGTTTCTCTTTTTCTTTCATTTGTTTTGTTTTGTTGTCTGAAGTTTAGACTTAATATAAGTTTTATTTGTCTATCGAAGTGTTTTTATAGCTGAAAGTCTGAAACTGAGCTCTGGATGGTGTGCCCCCACTGTCTGTAGTAATATCGTTGGCCTCAAAGAGCAAACATTTCACTCAGAATATGAATGATTTAAAACCGAAAGTATTGTATACTTTGAGCACAACTTTAAGCATAATATCAAATATTGACGACAAGTATTCACTCAAAAGAGCTCAAAGAAATTCATTCACTTTTTAGTAGTATTTTAGGAAAGAGTGAGAGACAAGTCCTCACGAAGACGAGGATATCCTGTAATATAAATTGTCAACAAATGAAGGGTTTTGTAGTTCTTTTCACCCGAGAAAAAAGGACAGACAGTTTTTTTCCTGTATTTCAAAATAGACCATAAAATTGCATTTTTTTATCTAAATTTATTCAAATCACTTGATTATAGCATTTCATTAGTATTTGGATTAAACTAAACTAAAATCAGCGAAAAATTCTTGTTTTTTGTGTACAGATATTTGGTTTGTGTCTCACAAAAAGACTCTTAATTTGTGTACATTTGTGTGCACTCGTACTCTGAGTTCATTAACTTATTTTTTGGTTTGATTTTAGTGTTGACGAGAAGTTAATAACAAAAGTGAAGAACGAAATTAAAATCAAAGGAAAAAATTTGATATAGTTTTCTGCAAAAAGCTATAAAATTAACGAAAAAATATATATAAAACAATCGCTTCAAATAACAAATTAACAGGAAAGAGGTGCTTGCTCACATTTCTAATCACAGGCTATGATCTCTTGTTATGTTGTGTTGTGTGCGAGAACTCTGAGTCTCTTCTGTTTTTTATTCTGTGCTCTGCATTAATGAACAGCGAAATCTAATTTTGAAAAAGCAATAAAAAATATGAGGAAAAGACCAGAAAATAGATGTTCTGATGAATTATACATTAAATATGAGCTCAGAATTTGTACATAAATTTCATTTTGTTTGTTACGATATATGACTGGATGTGTTGTACACTCTTTTCACTGAATTATTACATAACAAACTTTCCTCTCATTTGATACAAAAATATGATTATACGATACAATCGTAAAGATATTTTGAAAGAGTGAGTGATATTTGTTTTTCAGTGCCGTTCCCCTAACGATCTTATCTGAACATTACTGTTGTGTGCCATTTATGGCACTCCAATCGTATTCAAATGTGATTGATATTAATGCTTGAGTTCGAAGTTTAACTCAAAAATAATTACTATTATTACATATGAATAGGTTTTGAGCATTAGATATATCTCTGTCTTTGTCTCTCAGGAAGAGATCTCTTGATTTCGGAGAGGGATATGAGTAGACAGAGCTGTCAAACAGCGCCTAAACCTTTAATAACGGAATTATTACTGTCGGCCAATACTTTCAGTCATATTTCTGAACAGAATATTACTGGTCGTGAGCTTTGAGGGCACCAGAAAAATATTAAACAACACTTATATACACTTTTATTTAACTCTTATATATATTAAATAACTTATATATCGAGTCATTGAATTGAATTCCAAAGTTTTACCATAAGTTTGGTTTGGATTTCAAAGCCTAATAGGAATTAGTGTCAAAAACTTTGGATCAGATGAAAGCAAAGACTCGACTCTAAGCATAACTCAAAAGTCTATACTCGAGGAGATTTATGTCTAAGAGATTTGTTTAGTTTTTTACTCTGCTTTCGGTATAAATAACTCGAGTGTCGAGTATTGCACTAAAAGTAGTCCCTTTTTTGTGACGAAAAGGAATTCCTAATCTTTTTTGAGAAATTCAGTGATAAACTTAATGGTTGTGTTTGTTGTTTCAGTTTCTATCAAAGGCTGTGCCGATAGTCGACTGGAAAAAAATATATGTCTTATCTTAATTGGAAATTAATATTCAAGATTTGATAGATTAGTTTTGAACAAGTCTTCAGTTATTTATCAATGAATTGCTCTTAAAATGCAACCAAACGTGTGTTTGAATAAAGTATTTCAATCACTAGAAATGGTTTCTGGTCTTACCTCACAAGTAGTTCCCAATGTATTGCAAGTCAATAGTGTTTGTGTTGACCGAAAAGACTCAATCGATTTGAAACAATATAAGGCCTATCCATCACTGTCTTTGAAGAAGACAATTGTGTCTCAATTTAAACAATGGTTTTCTTTCTGAACAAATATTTGACTCAAAGAATCAGTTCGTTGTCGACTTCACTCCTAAATAGATTAATACAAATAAAATATATAGACATTCAACGTATGGAACAATGATTTCAGACGTTAGACATCTGGATATCGAGAGACCATTTGCTACACAAAAACCAATTGATAGTATCTTTTCCTTTAATCTAATCGATTGTGGAGTAGAGCTCACGGAATAAATTTCAAAAACAAAAATTCGATTTTCGTCTCCCTATCCTCTCAACCTCTGCTCCCACACCCTCTCCTAAAAGTTATAATAGTTTGTGACTCAGGCTATGACTCCATTAGATTATGATTATGTGAGTCAATGGTAGAGACAATTGAAAAACAAAAACAATTTTAAATCAAATTTTGATTAAAGTCTTACCGAAATTTGGCTCAAATTTCCGGAATTCTTCTGATTTTTCTTAATTGAAGTTCAATTTAAAGAAACTTTTCTTAGAATTCTTTGATTCAGAAACCAATTAATCTTAGCTTTGATTTTAGTCTTTTATTTGTACATATCTTTAGCTTTAGTCACAAAACACACAAAAAGTTAACAATAAAATCATTTGAGTGTAAATCTATTGTCGAAAACCACAAAAAAATGTAATACTTTTTCTTTACTCTTCTTTGGCTTCAGTTATAGAAAAGCACTTAATATCCTATTTATTGGATATTTCGGTCATTTATTTATCGACCAAATCGAGAGTTGAAAGAAATTTTTATCAAATAATACAAAGAATCAAATAATGAAAAAATCAAAACCAATGAAAATACAACAGAAATGAATGAAATTCTTTTGCTTCTGATTGACGTTAAAAATAAAAACTTTTATTTCATTTATTTTTTGAGAAATTGTTCCCAAAATTGTGGCACAAAATAAAAAAGTTTTACAGAATCTGACTCTTAATCCAATGGAGATATGGCTGAGAGTCAGAGCACAGGAACTGTGAGTTGAAACTATTTGGAGACAAATGTCTGGAAATATGAAACAATTTTGTCTAAACTTTTTCTCTCCCAAAACAATACTATTATGCGAATAGTTTTGGTTAAAGTTTGAATGTTTTCAGTTCAAAGTGCAGAACACGACTGATGTCTGTCCCTCACTGTTGGCTGTTTGTGCACAGAATATCTCGAGTCTGTGATCGCGAGAACGCAATGCAAGGCATGACTTCGAAAAAGTTTTTGCTTCAGTACTATCGCAAAACCAAATGAATGAGTAGTTCCTTACGTCCCAACGCAAGTGCAGTGCTGTTAACCGGCACAACACATACAGACCGCACCACCACTTCATCTGCTCTTTAGTCTTGGCTCTCTCTCTCTCTCTCTCTCTCTCTCTCTCTCTCTCTCTCCTCTTATTTTTGAATAAGTTGTGAATTAAAGGCTGAGTTTACCGCAAATCAGACGTAGGGGTGATTAGCAGAGGGTATTCACTCACTCCTAAACTGACAGACCTATTGGCTCTCCAACTGATATAATTTAAGAGAAGAAAAATTTTCATAAAATAACAGTAAATTTCAATTCGTCTGTCAATTGATTGTTGAAATATGTGCCAAAAATACCAAAAAACTTACAGTTGTTTTCACCCTCTCATTAAAATTCATAGCCTTTCCATTGAGTTGAGAGAAAAGTCATTTTGAAAATTATTTTTATTACATTTTTTCTGTTGTTTTCCAAAATGCAAAACAGAGTCGAGAAATAAAAATGTGTTTCAAAATTAGAGATAATAAAAATTATTATAATTTTATTCCGGAGTTACATATGTTTTGTACATAATTTAAATGCGATAATAATGTATGAAATCATTGAATTTATTGAAAAATTATGGATTATATACGAAATTAAATAAATAAAAATTATATTATTCAACAAACAAATTATTTTCTCATTAGGGGAGAGGGAGAGGGAGAGGGAGAGAGAGAGAGAGAGAGAGAGAGAGCAATTAATTTTGGAATTCTAGTTAAATTTATTTGATATAACTTGTGATATGTTTTCACAAAATTTCGTTTAATTTAGTGTTTCTTTTGAAGCAAAAGTTCAAAAGTTTTTCTTCTGATTAAATAATTTCAAACTAATCCAAGTTATCTAATGTCTTATCGTAAATCATTTGGAACTTTTCTCAAATAACAAGATTATTTTGTTTTCATTTGAGTTATGCTTTTGATATATTTATTGCTAACAATTATATCGAATATTTCTTTTATTATCAATAGTTTTCGTTGAATTCAATTATTTCAATGGCTTTTCAAATAATAAAATGTTTGAACAGTTGTATAGCTTTTGTGCCAAAAATTTATAGACAGTTATTATAGAAATGAAGAAAATATTTTTGATATTTGATATAAAATTAAATTTACAGTTAGACCAGAGCTGGAAAAGTTATGGCACTCCAAGCTTTCATTCAACTCATAATTCAATTAGAATTTCAGTTCTCAGACAGTCTTCAGGAAAAAAGTTTTTGGCAGAGAATATAAAAAACTATTCACTCGAATAAAACTTTTTTCCACTAATTCTGCACTGAATAGCCTCTGGTCTCATCCGTGAAGAGGGATCTCTCTCTCTCTCTCTCTCTCTCTCTCTCTCTCATCGGGAGTCATATCGTAAAAGATTCGAAGAGTTATATAAATACTGAAAAGAGATCTAAAAAGACTGATATTTAATGTCACAAAACCTTCTGATATATTCCCAGGAGTTTTAGGACTCGTCTCTTAATACTTGTTTAACAAATGATTGATTTGAATAAGAGTTCACTAAATTCAGGAAAAGACCAAAATATTGAAAAATATATTTTCATATCAAATGAAACGATAATAATATCATAAATACAGTAAAACACTGAATATTATGATTGGAATAATTCCGTTGCGAATTAGGGCTCAGAATAGATTTAGTTATAGATTAGGAGCTCTTGAAGTGCATAACAACAACAAAAATAAGACATTTGTTACATCTGTCCATAAGAGGAGCGCCTTTAGTAAAGCAAAAGAAAAAGTTTTTTGAAAAGTTTTTGCTTTAATTCTATTGACAGTAAAAAAACATTCGCTTCTAATGTATTATATTTAGTCATGCATTCAGTCTTTGAGCGATTTTCCCTTATTTTTCGTTAATGAACTTGATTTTTATTAAACAAAATTAACAGGATAATTTTTGTTATTTTGTCTACACTTAATTCTTATTCTGGGTGTAAATCATTTTCAATTGAAGAAAAAGATAACGACTTATTTTTAATGAATAACCCGTTTATATCAATAAACTTGAATTCTGTGCCCTTTAGTCGACAGTTGCCATAAATTAATATGTTTTTATTGGTCAAAAGAATGCTCTAGGTACTTTTATTATTCTTTGAATTGGTAATTTATTTGAAGCAATTGTTTGTTGAACTCTATATTTCATATTTTTATATTACTTTCTATTGTTTTTATTAGAAATCGATTTTAGCATGCTTATTTAATTGAATCAATCTATTATTAGTTGATTTATTTTATTGTATCATGCAATTTATGATGGAATTGTGGTCATTTTAATTTAAGATAAATGTCAGGAAGTTTTAAAACTATTAAAATTTATTTCAATTATGAATATGAGTTGAAATTTATGTGAATTTTGTTTAACTTTTCATTTGTTACACAAATACACAAATCATTTGAAACACTTGTTTTGAATGACAGATACTATTTGTTTGAACAGATATTCTGTGCAACGGATTGAGACATCAGTTGGTATTTGCAATCAATAAATAAAACCTAATTTAGTATTAATTCAAAGATTTTTGTTTCATTTGTTCAGACATTTGCACAAATAACTCATTTTTTCAAAACAATAAAAACAAAGGATTAACACAAAAACTTCATTACAATTGTACTCCAGGCAAATGTGTTGAATAATCAAGGCAATTGATTTTGTCTAGAGTATTTCACTAACTGTTTGCAAATATAAAATATGAATCAAATGTTTGTATAACTGTTTTTATTTTTGAATAACTTTTTTGCCACTCATTTGAAGAACTCTTCGGAAACGATGAGGAAATCATTTTTAGGTTTTAATGAGTTTTGTATTAAAACCAAAGGAAATGTATATTAAAAAAGTCTAATAAAATGCAATTCAATGAAATTTATTACACTTTTAGTCGAGTATTAATAAAATGAGAGTCAAGTGTATGGAAGAGAAAAGTTTTTACTCGTAATTAAAATTTTATATCCCATTAATAACTGTGAGCCGTCAGAGTTAGGTCTCAAGTGAGGGTAGAGCTCAACATTAATATAAATTTTGACTCAATTCTTGGGATCAGAATATTTTGTTTGTATTTCGAGTTTTTCTAGTTTTCTAATAATTCATTCAAATTGTAATTAAAATCTAATGAATGAAAAAATAAAATTTTATTTTACTTTATGTAAACATTTATAGTCTACTAATGAGAAACACACACTGAGATAGGGGAGTGTACTTGCTAAAATTTCTAAATAAACTTTAATAGTTGTAAATTATAATCAAGTCTCGAAGGTATCGCTTGTTTGTTATGTTTATTGATTTAAATCTCAATTTAATGAATGGAAAAAAATGTTTAGTTAATGAAAATTCATTGAATTTATTGTTTTTCAAGTGAATGAACCCTCGATTCACAAATTTATTGAAATATTTGACTGCAATTAGTTTCCAACCGATAGTCACTTAACCTTTGATTGTCTTTCACTCATTTGATTAAAACTAAGGTCAGATGAAATAAAAGTTGAGAAGAATTGTATGTATTTTAGTTATGATAAGATTTTTTAATCAATAGATAAATAACTTTAAACTTTGAGCCAAAGATTAATGAAAATAGAAATAAATTTTTTATACGAATCAAAACAAATATTAATATAAACTTTTAGAAACATTTGAAAATAAATATGAAAACAAAACTGAAAACTAAATTAAAAGTTTATCCAATTCAGAGATTGTTTTGTTACTCAATATTATTTTGAAAAACATATCTAAGTTAAACGTTTTGAAGTTAAAGTAATCCTCGATATTTTTGTTCACCAGTTTGTGACCACAAATTATGCCCTCCGAGTATTGGTTGAACACATTTAGTTGAAAATTCATTGCGTCTATATCTCCGATACAGTTCTCGAAGTCCTCAATCTTTTGGTCCATTGTTTCCATTACTTCTTCGTAGAACTCGATATAGTTATCAATAAATTTCTCATACTTTTGGTAATTGGCCACCAATTTGTCACATATTATCTTCAGATCGTTTTCAACATTTTCCTTTTGGATGTGGTGTCGGAAATTAGACATTCTTTTAGTCATAATTTGAGTGATAGACGTCTCCACGTCTTTCGATGTCTTCATTACAGTCAACCTCTTGAGTGTGTTTTGTATGAAATTTCTGAACGAAATAAACGTTTCCATATATATGTCGGCCAATTGTGGCATCAGTTCCACGGCTTCATTCTGTTCGACAATTTCCGGGAATTGGGGTTCAATTGTCTCATTGTTTGCGCCTTTTGGGTAACACATATTCAAAGAGTAATTGAAATAAAAATTGTTTTAATTTAAAAAAATTATGAATTTCATTGAGTTTTGGCTAAAAAATGTGATGTGTTTTAAGGCTTTCTTTCAAATGACTTTTGTCTCAATCGATTTGATTGAAAATAAAACTTTTGTTCATTTTTTGGTTGTTTTCCATAAAGTTTTCAAACTTATATTTGTATTGAATTAAGTTGAACATTGAGCTAGAACATTTGTAATGTTAAGGAATATCGATGATTACAATTGAAATTATGATTAAAGTCTTTACGAAATAGGACTCAATATTCCGGAATTTTTCTCATTTCTTAATTAAAGTTCAATTTAAAGAAACTTTTCCTAAAATTCTTGATTCAATTGATCTTAGATTTGATTTTAGTCTTTTATTTGTGGATATCTTTAGTCACAAAACACATAAAAAGTTGGTTTTGTTTGAATGACCTCTCAATTCAATTGAATGTTGAAATATTTGTTTTAAATTAGTTTACAAATGATAGTCACTTACCTTATGATTGTCTTTCACTCATTTGATTGAAGTTATGAAACCAAAGATCAGTTGAAATAAAAGTTGCGAATAATTGGATGTATTTTAGTTGTGATAAAATTTTTTATTCGATCGATAAAATGAATTAAAACTTTAAGCAAATTCTTAATGAAATTACAAAAAAAACTTTTTATACGAATCTTATAAAATAAATATTAAGACATATTTAGAAAAATTTGAAAACAATTAAAATTTTAAAAACAAATATCAAAACTAAATTCAAAACTTATTTAAAAATAAATCCAATTCAAAGATTTTTGACACTCAATATTATTTTGACAAACATCTCGAAGAGAAACGTCTCACTCTTCTTATGGCGGTTATGGAGATCCTCCACATTTTTGATACACACTTGAAGATCAGAGATTAGGTCATCCGAGTATTGCTCAAAGAGTTTTGCTTTGGACACAATTGCGTCTATATCTCCGACACTGTTCTCGAAGTCGTCAATCATTTGGTCCATCGATTCCACCTCTTCATCGTAGAACTCGATATAGTCATCAATGATTTCTTCATACATTAGGTCAGTGGACACCACTTTATTGTAGATTATTTTCACATCGTTTTCAACGTTTCCCTTTTGGATCTCTTGTCGGTAGTCAGACATCCATTTAACTATAATTTGAGTGATAGACGTCTCGTCTTTCGATGACTTCATTCCAGTCAACAACTGGAGAGTGTTTTGTATTAAAACCATGAACGTAATCATTTGTTCCAGATAATTTTCGGCCAATTGCTCTAAGTCTTCTATCGGTTCATCGTCTTCAATCTCTTCAATATTTTCGGGGAATTTTGGTTCAATTCTGTCATTGAGAGCGTCCTTTGGATAACACATATTTGAAGAGAAATTTTTTTGTGAATTGAATTATATTTTTCAAAAAATGTTTTAAAAATGTGAAGTGTTTTAAGGCTTTCTTTCAAATTATTTTTGTGTCGATTTGATTGAAAATAAAACTTTTGTTCATTTTTTGGTTGTTTTCCATAAAGATTTCAAACTTGAATTTTTATTGAATTAAGTTGAACATTGAGCTAGAACATTTGTAATGTTTAGGAATATCAATTATTACAAGTGTAATGAAATCTATTAATAATTTACTTATTCTTTGACATTGAAATTACTTGTCATTCAAGCTATGAGTCCATTAGATTATGATTATGTGAGTCAATGGGAGAGACAATTGAAAAACAAAAACAATTTTAAATCAAATTTTGATTAAAGTCTTACAGAAATTGGTTACAATTTTCCGGAATTCTTCTAATGTTTCAATTTTTCTCAATCATTGTTCAATTTAAAGATACTTTTATTAAAATTCTTTGATTAAAAATACAATTGAACTGAGCCTTGATTTTAGTCTTTTATTTGTGGATATCGTTAGAGGAGATGCTCCTGGAAATCTCAGTCTTTGATTGAATTGAATTCATTGTTTTTCAATTAAATGACCTTGATTCCCAAATTTATTGAATTATTGTCACTTACCTTATGATTGTCTTTCACTCATTTGAAGAATTGAAAGTATTTTAGTTATGATAAAAATTTTTAATCAATCGTTAAAATGAATTAAAACTTTGAGCAAAAGATTAATGAAAATACAAATAATTTTTTTTATACGAATGAAAACAAATACTAAAATAAATTTTTAGAAAAATTTGAAAACGACTAAAATTTTAAAAAAACAAATCAAAACTAAACTCAAAGTAAATCCAATTCAGAGATAATTTCTGGGATTCCATAATATTTTGATAAACCTTTCGTAGAGAAACATCTGAGTCTTCTGATGGAGTTTATTCAGATTCAATACATTTCTGCACAGGTTTTCGTAGTCTTGAGATATGATGCCTTCCGAGTATTGGTGGAACAGATTTAATTGAAATACCATTGCGTTTACATCTCCGACATTGTTCTCGAAGTCCTCGATCTTTCGGTCCACAGTTTCTCCCACTCCTTCGAAGATCTGGATGTAGTCATCAATGATTCCCTCATACCTTCGGTCATTGGCCACCACTTTGTTATATATCAACATCAGATCCATTTTGACAACTCTATTGTGAATCACATTTCGGAAGTCAGACATCATTTTAAGCATAATTCGAGAGATAGCCGTCTCGTCCGTCGATGGCTTCATTCCAATCAACCAATTGATGACGTCTTGAATGAAAGTAGTGAACAAAATCATTGGTCCCATAAAGTTGTCCGCCAAGTGTGCCATCGGGTCCTCATCTTCTGGCACTTCAATGATTTCTGGGAATTTCGATCTAATTCTGTCATTGAGAGCGTCCTTTGGGTAACACATATTTGAAGAGTAATTGAAATAAAAGTGGTTTTAATTAAATGTTTTTATCAATTGAATTGAGTTTTGGCCTAAAATGCAATTGAAGTGTTTGAAGGCTTTCTTTCAAATGACATTTCTCTGAATCGATTCGATAGGAAATAAAACTTTTGCTCATTTTTTTGATATTTTCCATTCAGTTTTCAATATTGAATTTGTATTGAATTAAGTTGAACATTGAGCTAGAACATTTGTAATGTTAAGGAATATCAATGATTATAAATGTAATCAATAAATCGCTTATTCATTGACATTGAAATGACCTAAAGTTGGGAATAGTTTTGTTGTAACAAATACAGTGAGTATGGGATGAAATCACACCGCTTTATATCATATATGGCTGTTATCCTTGCAAAGTCCAAGTCCCGGCTGTCCCTATGGGTGCTATAACATTAAAGCAGTCTCTTATAATCATATCGGATATTATACGAAAAGGCCTATTATCATGCTTTGACCCCGGTCCCTATAATAGAACCCAATGTTAACTTATAATCACTGACTGTTTTTCTGACATAAAGTAAAACATTTTCATAAAAAAATATTTTCAATTTTTCAAAAACAATTCTAAATTGATATCAATATAGTATTAATTGCATTATTTTAACATTTAACTTGATGTGATACTATTTATTCTTATTTTATTTTATGAAAATTTGCCTTATTTTGTAACCCCATAGAAAAAGCATTGAATCTTATAATCCAATAGGTCTATTATCCTAAAAATTGTCCAGTCCCTTTCGGGTGATCCCATCCCATACTCACTGTATATGTTGTTACATTTGTATGTTTATCAATAAAATTGAATGCGAAAATTAATTTTAAATAAACTTTTGAAAACTCTATTTATCAATAAGAACATTCTTTTAATATATGACAAGGTTTTAATCAAAAATGTTTTGTTTGTTTTCTATATTTTTATTAATCTGATATAAGGATAGAATATAATCATAAAAAGCCACTTGTAATTTGAATTATTGATTTACCTTTTTTCATTTGAAATTCTAATTTAGAATACAAAATAAGATAAACAATCTAGCTAAGTATTTATATAATTTGCATTAATCAAAATAATATTTTTGTTAATTGAAATATCACATATTTTTCTTATAATAAATTAGTTTTCAATCTAATCGAGGAAAAAATGAATACCAAAAACAAATTACTATTTATTGCATTTGTTTTGGCTCTAAGTTTGGGCTGTTTTTCACAAATCTACTCAATATGTGAACTATTCTTCAGTTTCCCAACAGTTGTCTTAAGTAAAGCCAATGTCTTTGAGATACCTCTCCCTTCACTCACTCTGTGCACAGACATCATATTTCTTTAAACTCCCTTAGTCAATAAAACTAAATTAATTTAATAAATAAAAATATACATCATATTTATCTTATCGATATATTAGGTTTAACCGTGGATAATAGTTGCATTTTAGTTATGCAGTTTATACTTTTTAAATTACAATGTTAATTTTATATTAAAATGAAAATTAATTATAACGGATCGAAGATTCTTGTTGCAGCTAATCAGGTTTAAAAAAATAATTGATATAGCTCAGATTATTTAAATTTTTCAATCCATAGGCCGAACCATTCTTTCAAACAATATATGAGCCCAACTCAACAATAATTAAGTCAATAGAGGGATATGAGGGGGAAATCCTACAAACTATCGTCAAATACCTGAACCTAACGTTCGATATCGTTGACTGTCATAGAGATTGGGGGGAAAAACTAAAGAACGGCTCCTGGACTGGACTCGTCGGCGCTGTTCATGAAAAAGTAATTTATAGTTTTAAAATTAATATTTTTATTTATTATCCTGCTATTAGCGAGCACATTTAGCAATTGGTGCCATCACTGTTACAAATGAGAGATCAGAAGCCGTTCTGTTCTCTTACCCGCATTACATCAATTCAGTGACGTTCACGACTGC
>JAQIXV010000494.1:0-32300 GCA_034700625.1 Tectocepheus velatus | reverse complement strand
TCCTCTTGGATGGGGTCGTGCCAGTACTGCATCAGTTTATCTCATTTAAACACAAATAAACTATGAGTCATACCATACCTGTGCCTGAACTAAGTGTTGCTGAATATATTCCTCATAAGCGCCATAATTGAGGAGTTTTCGGATCAAATCACAGATTTCGTTGCGTTGCGGACAACGGGGCAAACCATACACTCCTTAACTCAAAAGTTAGTGAAAGTAATCAAAGAGGTGTTGATTCATACCCTGGTGCTGTCCTCCGATACTAATCAAATTGAATATCTTAATGGAGGGACACCTCTGAGCAATTGCTCTCAAAATCTGTCCCCCCTGTGAGAAACCAATTGCATTGAATCCATTGGACAGTCGTTTATCAGCAGTCAGTTGACGGCAGGCGTCCACCACTTGATCGTTAAGATTCATGAAATAACTGCTCATTAGGTCTTCTGCGGTGTTGTTCCCCATCCGGACAGACATGACATAAACGCCGGGAATTTTGTCCTCCAAATGCTTCTGAACTGAATAAATGCTTCCGTGAGAGGTATCACCCATTCCGTGATAAAACACAATAGGAATCGGACTCTCTGTTGGACTCTCCTCTTCATTAAAGTCTTTTGACTCCAAATTATTGTCATTTAATGGATTTGAAGAACAAATCAAAGGAAACAAAAACATTGAAAACAATTTATTTGATTTCATATTTGAAAGGTTTTTGTGACAATCAATTAATAATTTGATTTTCTCATCAAATCTTAAGTCCCAAGACTTATGTTAAACATTAACTGATTTTTATCAACACTTTGAACCAAAAGTAGCGATAATTACAATCATTTTTAACTCAAAGTAAACAAAAATTAATTTAAAAAATAGTAAACAAAAAACATTTGATTTTTAATCAATTTATTTGTCAATAGATGTCAACAGATGTCAAATGTATTGAAGTGTCAAACCGTTCAAAAATATCGTAACAATTATTTAGTCATTTGTTTATTATTTTATATTATAATTGTATCGAAAAAAGAGAAATGGGGTCTAAAATGTTGTTTTAAAGAAACATATTTTGTGTTTACGATATTTAGCGCTAATATTGAGTTTAGAAACGAATCATTCGTTTGTTTATTGATTTTGTTTTAATTGAAACCAATTTTAAAATTATGGTAAAAATGATTATCTCTTTTCCATTCAATTAATTTATCTCTTGTTTTGATCTCACGTTTAGTCAAAGAAGAAGGGATTGAGTGTCGAAGAGAAGAGAACTCGTCTTTTAGAGCTCTTCCACGAAAAGGTGAGAATATTACTAATATTACAAATAATCTAATGATTTGACAAAAGTTTTGACACTTTTTTGATTCAATGAACAGAAAGACGTGTTTTTGTTAAAAGAATTGGAAAAAATGGGACCAAAAGAGAAGGGAATTGTTATGCAATCCGTTAAAGACGTTTTGGTGTCTTTAGTGTCCGACGATTTGGTCGAAAGCGATAAAATCGGTTCTTCCACTTATTTTTGGTCATTTCCATCAAAAACCATAAATACTGTTATTATTTGCTATTCTTTTCGTTATTTTTTATTAATTTTTTGTTTTGTTTTAATTCAAAGAAAATCCGAAAAATAGAAGAAATGAAAACAAAAATAATTGAAATCAAATCAAAGTCTAAACAATTGGATTCTGAGCTCAAAAAGTATGAAATCGATGACAAAGAGGTTGAGACCAGAGCTCAGGCTTTGCAGGAATTGCAGTCTTTGGAGGAAAAGAGGAATCGACTGAAAGCAAGACTCGAACTCTTGAAAGACTGCGATCCGGATCTCTTACAACAAATGAAAAAGGATTGCGTTGTCTCTAAAGAAGCCATCAATCGATGGACAGGTATGCCATTGATTCCTATAATTTAGATTCATTTCTCTCTCAACTAATTCACAGATAATGTGTTTTCGGTTAAAAAGTGGTGTAAAGAGAAGTTCTCTTTAGAGGAGTCAGTGATCGACAAACAGTTCGATATTCCCGAAGACATGGATTATATCGAATAAGTTTTCTATTGATTTGTCTTTTCATTTGTTTATAACTACTTAAAAGTGTTGATAATTAATGAGTTTATGACATAATTCATAGCTATTATTAAATATTTAATTCAAATTTGTTTTAAACCCAAGTATCTTTTTTCTGAACATATTTTCTAAAAGCATTAAAATTGAGTTCAAATGAATTATTTTGAATAACTTTTTGAGACTTTTTGTTAATTTTATTCTCTAAACAATTGGTTTATAATTAAGTTGTTTTCCAAACGAAATAACTTACGGTTTGGATACGAAATGAGGAAAAGTTTGGTTTAAAAAAAGAAATATTTGTTTATTCAAGTGTTAAATCATTCGAGAATTTCATTAATTGGAAGACTAGTCGAACGGTTCTTAAAATAAATTGAAGAGAAAGTGTAATACCGGTGCAGTGGTGGTGAGCACAGGCCTGAACAGAGTGTGAGGTGAGCTAACACTGAGCACAGGCGCAAAACAGTTAAGTTGATTACATGAAAATCAAGAGGAAAGCGAAGTCAACTAATTTCTATGAGTTATCTCTTACTTTGGCTCTGCTTTGGATGAGGCCTTGTATTTGAGGTAATGCCAAGTGAGGAAACTTTCGACAAATACTGGCTTTCCTTTCACTCGAATCCAAGTGTTTGGCACACATTCGAAGTGAAATCCGATATAACTCTGAATAGAAGTGACGTTATCTTTAAATCCTAAAACTTTTTTCTAAATTCAAAATTTTGGGCCAAAGTTTGTGCGCTCTTCCACTCAACTGTTCTATGGATCCAAAGAGCAGTGGGAGCCCTACCGGAGCTCTTGAGCTAATTTTATCAGACATTAGTGACATAGCTTTCGGTGCGATCAACACTTTTCATAAATCGATGTCTTCTTTGGGTGTAATGCAGGGCATAGACTGGACGACAATGTTTTTATTCTTCTGGATATTGTTCGGTCTTATTGTCTATTCTGTGGCAAACATTTTGTTAATCGTTCAGAAGAAGAGACAAACTCTTAATCAATCAAAGAGTGATAGAAACAGTTCCAATGATAGTGTGAGCAATGATTTACAGAAAAGAACAGTTGTTTCGGATAAGTCTGAAAACAGGTCATCAAAACTAAATTCTGCGAACGGACCGGACAAGTGTTGTGTCGATTGGGTTAACAAAATAATTAAATGGTTTTACTCTCAAAATGATGTGACAATCAATTCAATTGTCAATATTTGGATCAATGCTCTCAACAATCAAATCAATAAAAATAAGAAACTATCGAATGAAGTAAGTCTTCGAAGGAATTCATTTCTAAATAGTTTTAAATAAATTTAAACAATAATTAAAGAAAAATATTTTTCATCAATCTTTTGAATTGTGTTTAAGTAAAGTCATTTTGTATCCAAAATATAGACCGCATTTTCGATACAATTTGTTGAGTTATGTCGAGACCAAACATTTTCGCCGGAATTGTCTGACATTTATGTGGAAAAGGAGTCAAATGAAAACATCGTAAGAATCCTTATTATGAATCACTATTTCTCTAAAAACAGTTTCAATTAAATCATATTTACTTTGGTTTCAAATCTCATTCATAAATCAAAATCTAATTAAATCTGAGGCAAACATTAATAGTCTCGTTATATAATGACTATATTTTGCCATAATATCAAAGAGTAATAAAATTGGTTTCACTTATAAGTCGAATAGAAGTCAAATAAACTCTTATCTCAAGTCTTGTTATACATTATTTGAAGTGAAAAAATATGTCAAAAACTATTAACTTCTGATTTTGTTGATTCTTGTTCAGTAGAAACTAAAAAACCTTAAAAACGAGTTTTTGACTCTTTTATGAATTCATATAAAAAACGAAAGCGATATTGAATGTGAGCAAGCTAATCATTTGCATCCAGTCATGAAATTTTCAAAAAACATAACTAGAATAGAATTTGATATAGTATTGAATATATACTGATAATTCATTGATATGCGATCTACATCTATAGTTTGAAATTGTTGATTTAACCATAATCACATATATCACCTATTTTGATTGAATTCCACTTTTGAATGCACGGAATATTTCAAATGTTTTAAAAACTGAATAATCAAATTGCGATAATTAGATGTCCTTGAAGTGAAATGAGGAAAATCTACAACAAATTCAATGAGAAATAACTGATTTTCATTTCAATTCGTATTCATTTCATCTCTATATTAATAAATGTATTTCTCGTTTGCTTTTCAAATAAGTATTTTGTATTTCCTTTTAACCAATTAATTAAATGTCAACAGTTTTGATATCATCCGAATCTATTAGTTTCCAAATATTTAAATAATTTATTTATTTTTTGTCTTTTTATTTGAATTCTGACTCAACACAATAAGAGTCATAAAAGTATTGATTGTTCCTATTATTTCACATTTTGATGGAGTAACCTAGCGTATCTAACACTATAATCGAAATAATATCAGTCAGATAAAACTTTTATCATAAAAGGTAAGGGACAGGTATATTACGCACAGTATTTATATTGACAGTGCGATAAAAATAAGTAAGATCAATTATTCTCATTAATATTTATATTATGATTGATTCGATAAATTCAAAGAACATTCCTTTATTTGATGAGAAAACCTGTTATTCCATTTTACCCATAGATGAAAGTTCACATTCATCTCCCAATTATCACTTATCGAACTTACCTTGATCAATTAATTGCACTGATAACTAACTTTCATTTTTGATTAGATTTTGTGTTTCATTTGAGAAAAGATTCAATTGAATGACAAAACAATTTATTGTAAGAGAAAACAAAATAATCAAAAAACTAATAAAATATTCGATGAATTAATTGCGAGAAAAATAGATAAACAAAAAGTTCAATCGATGTCATAATTTTTAGGTAACTTTTCAATGAATTCTTCGATTTCATCGATGAGTCCGTTCGGTATATTTTTTGCACTTTTGTGTTGTTTTTTGGCCACTCTTTGCTGTGAAGCTATTTGTTGTTTACTGACCTCTGCTTCCGGCATAGATGTCGGGGATTGGGATATAGCCTCTTCTTGAGTGGCTTTCACTGTCTTAGGATGATCCTCATGGAAAATATGTTGATAGTCAGAGGGAGCGATCAAAGCAGTCGGTGCGTCCGATGGTATCCTTTGAGGGGCTTTTTTAGTCTTTGCCGGAGTTTTTGTTTTAGTGAATATGTGCTGAAAATCTGACGGTGCGATCAGAGCAGTCGGTGCATCCGATGGTATTCGTTTGACTTCTTTCTTGTTCTTTACGGGAGATTTCGTATAAATGTGCTGATAGTCGGACGGAGCGATAACAGCTGTCGGGGCATCCGATGGGATCTTTTTAACTCCTGACGGGGTTTTCCCTTTAGTACTGCCTTTTGCCGGCGATTTTGTGTATATGTGTTGATAATCGGACGGTGCTATTAGAGCTGTCGGCGCGTCTGAAGGCATTCTCTTAACCTCTTTCCCTTTTTGTGTCTTCGCCGGAGATTTAGTATAAATATGTTGATAATCAGACGGTGCGATGACTGCTGTCGGGGTATCCGATGGGATCTTTGGAACTCCTATCGGGGTTTTCACTTTAGTTTTTGCTTTTGCCGGAGATTTTGTGTAAATATGTTGATAATCGGAGGGCGCTATTAGAGCTGTCGGCGCGTCTGAAGGTATTCTTTTCACCTGTTTTTGACTTCCTTTTGGGGTTTTTGTCGCTTTGTTTTTCGGCTCGACTTTCGTCGGCTTTTTCTTCTTATTCTTATCGGCCATCACTTTATTTGATCCAAAGATAAAATCTTTTGATTATTATTTCTCCAATAACTTTGAACTTAAACTTTTGAAATTTAATCAATCAATTCGTTATTTATTTTTAATTTAAATTCATTGAAAACCTACTATTATTGTTGACTTGTAATAAGTCTATTACTAATAGATAATTAACAATAATTGAAATATGGCTCATAATCTCGAGCAGTCGAGTACTATCAATACTATCTTGGTTATTTATTTGCATGAAAAACTGCTGAACTACTTTTGATAAAAACATTTCAGTCCCAGAATTTCATTGCAGTTCATTGAAATCATTTGTTGTTTTGCATTCGATTCCGTTTATTACTTGATTATTGAGTTATTTATGTGAAATATCATGATTTAGTGATAATTTGAGAATTAATATCTAGAACTTATTTTAAAATCAGTTTAAATTTGTATTTCCAATAGACTACTAAATGCAAAATATCGACCCAAGGAATGAAATTTCTTATAAAAGCGATTAAAGACAAGGGATCTGTTGATGAGGAGTCATTCAACTATGAATTGATTATCGATAAGTTTGAAGGAATGGTAAGAATTTATATTGAATTTGAATTCATTAAAACTATAATTTATTTAAATTTTTAGCTCAAAGTCAATTGCATTAGTGAAGAGCAGTTACTTGTCGTCCGATTCACAGAAAATCCTGATTTTAAGGCAAACCTAAGAGCCATCAAAAGTCAACAAATGGTATATAAATTGAGTCAATGAAGAGATAAAAATATTTTCGTTCATATCTTTGTTTCTTAAGTGAATAAGTCATCAGATATTTTGAACTTTCGTTTTGTTTCTAATTTTTGTGTTGAGTAACAGATAATTAATATTTTTTCACTTTTGCCAATCATTCCCCCATTATATTGAAAATAATAAGTTTCTTAATAAGAAAGCAATCATTTCTCTGTTTTTACTCATTTTAAATACATATTCTTTTGAATATCTAACCAGAGATCAGACAATCGAATATCAGAAGACTCTATTATAACAGCGATTGTAAACAGAATCAGTTCAGTTGTCGTGGATTTGTGTCTCTCTCAGTATAAAGACTTTCCTCGTTTGGAGAGAACTTCGGATACTTCGGTGCGTTTTTCATTTTTTTTCAAAAATAGTCTAAATTTGTATCAATTTGTTATCTCATAAATTGTTTTGTCGTTTAAACAAATTTTTTTTATCGAATTTCAGTCCAAAAGTGAAGGCATTGAACGCAAACTATTTGTCAAAGTTGTAAAAGCGAATGGTTTGGCTCAGAATAAAGGTATTTCATCCGACAATAAAAATTATAAAAGATATTAAAGTCATGAAATTTAATGGACAGGGAGTCACGACCCGTATTGTGTGATCGAAGTGGACGAACCCTCACAACGTATTCAGACTTCAACAGTAAAAGAGTCGACAAATCCTGTTTGGAACGAACACTTCATTTTGTGAGTCATATTATCTCCAAATATTTGTCTCCAAAACTGATTCCTCGATTCTTATAGCAATTTGAAGGAAGAGTCGTCTGAAATACTCTTTGAATTATACGACAAAATAAACGGTTATTATTAAAAACTTACTTATATTTCAAACTCTTAATAAACTTTAATTTTTAGATAAATTCCTGGGTTTAGGAATAGTAAGCGTCGATGAACTTAAGAGTAACCCGAGTCAGAACCAAGTGTTGACTCTACAGCCCCGACCGTTAGAATCAGATCAGATAACCGGTTCGCTTGCAGTCGAGGTTTGAGATTGAATTCACAATTTTTGCCATTAATTTGTTTTTGAAGTTTCTTTTTATGGAACATCACTCCCAAAGCCCTACAATTTCTTTGAGTCCTAACTCACAAAGTATTGAACAAAAGTTAGTCAAATCCAATGGAATATCTCTGAAGAACTCAAATAGAGGTTTGATTTTTTTTGCATTCAATTATTAAAAGTAATAACTTTTTTGTTTGAAACTATAACGATTGAAAAATATTTATTAATTTGAAGTGATTTTGAATTAAACTAAATCCTAATTAATGTAATGTTTGTCTAATATTGCTTTGAGAAGAATTGCCACTAATAGTCAGCAGTGATGCCGACGAAGAGTTGATCCGAAGCTATGGTAGTCGTTCACCACTAGAAGTCATTGAAGAGAAAAGTAATAAACGAAATGAAAAGCTTTTGATCTCAACTCTAACCAAATGTTTGTATTGTATAACACTTCAGATGAATTGTATTCGACGCTAACCCATAGCAGTTCTGAACCTAATATGTCTTCACTAACGATACAAACACAAGACATCGGTAGTCAAAACCCAATCATTGAAACTCAAACCAATCCTTTTGTTGAAATTTTATCTGAGGAGCAGACGATTGAAAGAAATCCGTTTTTAAATGAAAGTCTCAATTATAACAGATCTGTCTCTTGTGATAACTTGAATGTAGTCATTCCAGTCATACCCCCATTAATTAATTGTTCGACATTAAGGGTCCAAAAGTCTTCGCCTAATCTAAATGATCACTATTTGCTTAAAACAGATTTTAAAGGAAATCCTTTCGATATACTAAAACTGTACCGAAAACGCTTTTATTCAGTGCCTACCAATAAAATGAGGGAACATTTTAGTGAATTAAATGGAGTCAACCAATTCATAGGCCTGTCATCCCTTCCCCCCACAAAAATGTTTCCAAAGGGATATCTTTCTAACGGAACACCGTTTTTACATAACAACGCACAGAATAACACAAACACAAACCCATTTCTCAAACCCAATCGACATTTGAAAACTTCCAGATTTTCTGTCGATTCAATGGTAGGAATAGAAAGTTGTGATGAAAACAGTGATGAGAGCAGTGATGAGAAAAGTGATGACACTATTACACAAAACAATACAACTTTTAACACAAAAATAGTTTCAATGTCTGTGACTAAAAATAACGAAGAAATTAAAAATCAGATCAAAAATAAAAATAAAAACAAATCCCAAAAAATGATTAGACTTTTCAACAATAAAATGTCATTTAAATCAAACAAAAAGAGCGATAATAAAGTGAATGTCAATCAAAACAATTATAAAAACCGATGTAATACTGATTGTGCTAACACTGGTAACTGTGGTAATGGGATGGAAATGCATGTCTCTCTTATTAACCATTCTCCTGGTATTTCACTCAAATGGAAAAAAAGTAATTTTCATTTTGAGTTAATTTTAGTTTTTTTTTATATTTTCAGTCAATCAAAACGAAATTGAATTCTGTTTGAGTGAAACCGCGAATACATCTCAACTCAGTCCTAATAAAAATGCTATTCATAGATCTCAACGAAATGTAAGTTTTGCTATAATTTTGATGACTTTTCACTTTAATATTTTGCAAATTCAGAGCTCCGAGAATGGAGGCAACGAAGGCTATGGCACAGGACGGGCAACACCTGATAGCCCTTCACTTAATGATGGAAGTCATTTATCTTCCACTAATTCGGCCAAAGACGGTAAGAGTGAGACTTCTATTGGAATATAATATAATATTTGAATTGAATGAATTTGTTTATTAGTGAGTCGATCCCGTTCTAAGGAAAGCCGTTCTCTTATGAAAGCAATTAAAAAGAGATTCAGTTTTAATAAAAATCGCTCCAAATCTCAAGAAATCAGAACTAATAAAGAAAATGAAACTCCGAGTCGAGACAGTTCTGTCAGCTCTTCCACGAGTAGAGCCCGTTCTATGCCGGGCTCTCGAGAGCCGTCTGCGCCGAAGGACAGTCTTCTACCGACTCGAGGTCTGTCTTCCTTCTAGTCTTTAAACATTTCAATAAAAATTTGATTTTTAGGGAAAAAGAGTAAAACCGAAAGTCATAGTAATATAAGCGAAATGAGTGGTTATTCGACGCGAACTTTCGTTCACCAAAAGTCTACTCTTATTATTGAAACCAAAGAAAATGGATTGAAGTCAGAGATAACTAATGAGTCATTCATTTGATTTGATTAACAAATGTATTAATATTTGCAGATATTATGTATTACCGATGTCTTTGGCCAACAAAAACAAATGGAGACGAAAAGGCATTAAATTGCATTCATTTAATGACCATCTCTTTGTAGCCAAACACTTGTCGGGGTAAATGATCTATGATTCAAATGAACTTGATCATTTTCTTTGATACTTTCATTTTTGTTCAGATCAATTACTTGTCAGGTCTGCGGAAAACTTTTCTCGAGAAGACCGGGAAAACAAGGCTATCAGTGCAGAGGTATTGACACTATTTATAAAAATTAAATTTTTGAATAAATTTGAATTGTTTTGAAGATTGCGATTATATGTGTCATAAGAGGTGTCACATCGAAGTCGACGTTCGCTGCACTAAAAGCACTGTTTCTTCTCTTCAGTTGGAGTATGTGTCGGACCCTAAGGCTAATCAGTTGGAGAAAAACCACTCAATTGAAGTCAATGACAAACCGGTGTCCGAGAGTTGATCTGAAGACAAATTAATAAATATTTTCATATTTTTCTTACGGCTCTAAACAAATTTGTTTTGTATTCAAACAAATCTCTCAATTATTCCCTCATCTATTGAAAACCCGATACTTTTGTCTAAAGTATTCAACTCTTTGATTGACATTTCGATGTTTGTGTTGGACGTCGGATGTGAGGGCTTTCCCGTCATTTTGTGTCATCCGTTCATTATTTGGTAGAATAGATGGTAGACTTCAACCCAAATATAATTATCAAATGAAAAGATGGTTATTCGAAATCCCTTTTCAATTGATTTTAGAATGGAATCAATTAATAAATGACCTTACTGATTCGTAAATGAGTGAAGCATTTATTGAACAAATATATTAAAAAAATCAACGCTTTGGCGAAAACTTATGAAAGTTTTAATCTTAAGTAAAATTGAGTTAAAATAAGAATTATTCTTAAGATTTGGTTTTAAATGATTATTGAAATAAAATTTTATGAATTATTAATCAATTCTTAAAGTTTTGAATTTTATTTTTGGCAATTATTTGAATTCAAATTGAGACCAATTTTCAGATCATATGTTTCTGAAATTTATTTGTAATAAAAACAATTGTTTTGTCAAAAATTGAATAAAAATCGGAATAAATTTTAAATGAATCGAAAGTTTTTATGTTTAGTTTTTAATTTTCTTATGTTTTAAGCAATTGATTGCCTAAATTGAATCAATCAACAGATGCCTCTCCTTTCAGAATATTCTGTAAATGATTCAAAATTTTTATAAAACTTATGAATGATTTCATTTCATTTGTCTTATTCTTAAAACTCTCTAAAAAATGATTTATAAATAAGTTCTAAAGATTTAAACAAATATCACAATTATATTAAATTTGTTTTCCATTGAATTTTGAAATATTGCTGATATAAACCCAATATTGCTTATTATAACAACTGATAGATATTATCAATATTAGTAATGTAGAAGTACCTTGGTTAAATCAGAAGTTAGATAAACAGTTTTGTTGAACTGTTGGTTGAAATTCGGAAATTTTGTTTATTTCTCGTTTGAAAGTGTTATCGATTAGTTTATAGCGATTCCCAAAAGTTTAATGTTTTTCTTAATTATACTCAAAATGAAATATCGATTACAACTCTCGGCGTTAATTCATTTATTTGGATACATTGTGGTTCTGTCCGCTCAGATTTCGCAAGGTAAATGTTAATTATTCAAGTTTATGATAAAATTTTTCAAAAAGATCATGATCACTTTATGAAAATTTTATACAAAAGCAAATTTAATTAAAAATCTTTAAATTTAAATAAACAAAAGTATCTAACAAAATACTATTGTTTTGACGTGGTATTGATTATACCAAGATTATATAATACCAAGATCAACTTCAGGGTATTATAGTTTTTGATTCATATTTCTGAATTCTTTAAATTAAACAAGATTAATATGACCTCATCTCTGATGACTCATCAGTGAACAGTCATCAGTGTCATTTTGCAGACGATGTGACCATGGTTAAAACTTAGGCTAAGTTACTGGCGATATATTAAGAAAACTTCCATTAGTTTTGTTATTTAAATATTGTTTCAATTGTTTTCTGTTTTGTTATTTAAAAAGAATCGACAGATAAGGAGAGGATGTGTTGTATGTTAGGCCAAATCGCTGGCGATAAGGGATATCACTGTCACCTCATGTTCTATAATTTCGATATATTAGAGCGAAACACAAATAGAGCCCATAATAAAAAACTTTCCTTTTATGGTAAGATCTTAAAAAAAATTCAACCATTCATTTGAATTTTCAAATTTAATGATAATTTTTTTTATTTCAGGAAGAGATAAAATTCGTCATTTTGGCCAAAAACTTATGATTAGATTTGAAAAATGTTTGTCAAAAAAGTCGTATATTTTTCACAAATGTTGTTATTTATCGGCAAAACAAAAGGCAAACCAAATGAGTCCACAATTCGATACTTTTAAACGATATTTATTTAATTTGAATCAAAACTAATATTTTCCTCATTTAAAGATTCTTATCTATTCTGGGTTTATTGAAAAATAATCTTGCTCATTATTAATGATTTATTAAACATTGAATTAAAAATTCAAATAATTTACTAATTTTTTATTGAAATCAATGGATAACAGAATAAAATAACATTTTTTTAATACAAAAAAAGTTCAACTTTCAGAAAATGTGACGAAAATATAAAACCGATTAAATCTTTAGCACAAAAATAGTCTCTTCATTAGTATTGGAATTTTTTTGTCGCAAACGAACGGAAAAACACAAAAAATATTATAAAAGTTGACTAAAAATCACTTCAATTGAATGGCAAACGATTTTCATTAATAAAAATTATTTCAATTATTAAATAAACGCTTAAAACACTTCACAACGATCTTTGTTTCCGGGCCGACATCTGCCCACGTCCTGAACAAACACCTGATCTGCCGGACAGTGATGTGTGAGAGCTCTTAAATTTTTGTTGGAACGGGAGGCGGGGGCGCAGACAACAAACATTCCACAATTACTGGGATGTGCATGAACTCCTCTTTTGCTACAACCGAGCTTTCCATCGTTCTCAGAGAAAATTGCCGGTCCATCGAATTGAGTGACCGGAGATTCCGTCGCTTCGGTTGTCTGTCTTCGGTTTGGCCTTTGAGTTGTCGTTTGAACTGAATTGGGAACGGGTTGTGGGAGTGGCCGACGCTGTCTAAAATTTCTTCGAACAGATTGTGTGGATGGCTCTCTAGTAGTGGTTATGGTTGTTGGAGGGGGTGTTGCAGTAGTGAAGCCGTGCTCTAATTCAAAGTAATTGACTGCAGGCGTAGTGAACGGTGCGATATCGAACTCTGGCGGAAGTGTATTATAGTTTGTGAAACGAGAGGGTTGTGGTTGTGGTCGGATCTGATTTAATGAGTTGGTTGTCGGCGCAGATGTTGTCGTTAAGGGATCGTTAATTGGCTGATGAGGTCTTTGAGGCCTCAAATCTTGTAGAGAATTGGCACTTCTTGGGGGAAGGTTTATCAGCGCCGACACCGGGTTGTCGTCGATATTTGGCCTCAAATTGAAGCGATTCGGAAGACGTCTTCTAAGAGGTCTATCAGTCGCATCCGAGTTGGGTTGTGGCGCTTCAGTGGGGGCCGATGGGGGTCCAAACTGTGGTCGCAGTTGAGGAGTAGACTGCGGTTGGTGTGAGTCTTCGTCGTATACGACCCCTGATTGAAGTCTCTCCGCCGCAGATAAACCACTTTGAACTCTAACTCTTCGAGCGGACAGAGGATTGCGGCGCGAATTTTCTGAGCCTTCGTTCGGTAATCTAACGACTCTTCCCGCGGATACACTGACGGGAACTCTAAGCACATGATTATTCTGATGACGGGTTCTTTCGAGCGGTGAATCCGTAACGAAAACTCCCCTTTCAGTCGACGGTAGACTGAGCCGCGCAGACGAGCCGTTATTTCTCTGAATGGTTGAAAGCGACGCCTCATTGAAACTATTATCACCAGAATTACGACCCTCTGGTGTGTTGTAAGTGAATGAAAAGGTTTGTGCGTTTGGTTCGCGAACAGCATTTGTGTTACTGTTTTGATTGTTTCTCAAATCGCTTCGAGGAGTTTCATAATATGAAAAGATCGGGTTATCAGTAGTTGTTTGGGACCCGCCATCGAATTGTGGTCTTCTGTGTCGGATCTGATTCTGTGATTCACGTCTTGATCCAGAGGTCAAACGCGGGCTCTCAGTGAATGTCTCAGAGGGTTGAGTGTTGTCTTGGTTTCGATTTGGAGTCACATAAGACGGAGCGAAAAAGTTTGTGGTCGGAGACACCGATGAAACCCCATTATCATCGACACTCTCTCCGGGCTGTAAAAGGGATTGAATTTTGTCGACCCCTCCCAAGGATTGGATCAAAGAGACGAGTTGTAAGACATCATTAGTATTACCGCTTTGTTGAGCGCTATTCAGTTGTTTGAGAGCTGTTGACAACAACTCTAAGTTAGCCCTATCTCTTACATCTCCCAATGACTCTGTTGTGGTCACTGGTGTTGTAGTCGGCGGAGGGGTTGTTGTAGTTGTTGTGGTTGTCGTCGGTTTTGTTCTAAGTTTTGGCTTTTTAGTCGTCACCTCT
The DNA here is from genome assembly GCA_034700625.1 of Tectocepheus velatus. NCBI lineage: Eukaryota > Metazoa > Arthropoda > Arachnida > Sarcoptiformes > Tectocepheidae > Tectocepheus > Tectocepheus velatus. Next base: position 17,907 of record JAQIXV010000494.1, on the reverse strand, counting down.
TCTCTGGGTTTCTGTTTGCAGCCGACGTTTTCGGGGTAATCACAGGCCTCGGTCTTTGAGTTAAAGTATAGGCCCGATGGACAGGTGAACGCATGCGCAACAATACCCAGATTTGCGGGTCCGCTGTCGAGACACCAAAAGTATTTTCGGCAATCCTTCGGGTTATTGAAGAACCCCTCGTCTTCGCACTCGAATGCTGTCCCCGGATCTGGAGTTGGAGGCGGTTCTGGAGTTGTTGTTCTGATAACTGTTTCCCTGAATGTTGGGGCGGGTGTTGTAGTTGTGGTCGTCGTTGTTGTTGTTGTCGTCGTTGTAGTAGTAGTGGGACGGGTAGTGGTGGAAGTGGTCCCAAAGTTGAGTCGTCGTAATTGATTCCTTCGAGTGTTGACATTGAGTGCCGTTAACACCAATTCTTCATTTGGAGGCGCACTTTGAGGACCGGGTCTTATGAAACGTGAAGCCGTTCTATCACTAGGACTGCCCTCAACTAAATTGCTGGACAGTGCGGTCTTCACTGCATTAATGAGAGGACTCTGTTCTCCATAACAATGACCTCTGAAGTCGTCGTTGTCGAGCGTCCATATCATAGCACCGCCTAAACCCATGTCTAATATGAAGCGAGACTTTTGTTCAATACTTTGGATGTCGTCGTAAGCGACCCATTGATTGTCTTTATAAGAATAGGGGCCTTCGAGTTGAGGGTAGGGTCTTTGCGTAGACCAGCCCTCCTCTTCCACTTTCTGACAGATCTCATAGAAAGCGAGGTATCCCTTCTCGCGAGTCGAAGGTCCAGCTTCTCCCGGACCCTCTGCCGGAGCTATTAAACCATTATTCTTTGGATCGGCTAAAGTGAATGACCGGCCATAAGTAGGAATTCCCAAGATAAGCTTGTCCCTTGGTGCTCCCAATTTCAAGTAGTAATTGATAGTCCACTCAGTATTAAATTTACTCGAGTCATCAAACCTGGATTGTTCTGGTCGTGCTTTGAGTGGAGCATGGTGATCTGTCTCTGGATCAAATGCTGTGTGATAGTCATAACTCAATACGTTTAAGAAATCTGCGTATCTGTCAGTTTGGAGGTTAAGCTTTCATTTAGTGTTTATTTCAAAATAATTTTAACTTTGAGTCTAACCGGGAAATAGTGGGCACATCGAAGCCCTGATCGATATACTCCTGACCCGCCGGCACTGCGACAGTCAAGAGGAGTCTTTCTTTGCCCGGCGGAGGCTTTTCGTTATCGAAGGCTAATCTGAGTTCCTGTAAATGTTTTCCCAATTTTTGAATTAATTGTATTCCGATAAATAAAATCAAATAAATATTCGCTAATTATTTGAGAAATAATCGAAACGATTGTAATATTTCAACGAAAAAGACAACAAATAACTTATAAATAAATTCTTGAACTTGAATTATGATAATCATACCCAACGGCTAACCATTTGCTCATATTTTATATGAGAGGGAAGAGAGGGAGGGAGAGAGAAGTCAGGCATGATCAAGGTATTCAAGCTCAAGGTGAATAAATGATCGAATTGACAATATTTTCTTTTTAAATGAGGTATGAGAACAGGGCAGTCATAAATATTTAAGTAATTTCAATAAAATCTCAATTCTTAATAATTTTAGTTTGGAATTTATAAAGCTATCGAGCAATTGAAGTGAGCAAGGTCGTTATATAATTGCTATGATTTGAAGGAATTTTGGCGGAACCCTCTCTTTACTATTTCTGAAATAATTGTTTGAAAATAAGACTTTATATGAGACTATATTTTCTCCACTTTTTAAAATCATTGCCAGAATTCAAACATTAAGTAATGAATTCAAAATTGAAGTTAATTTCAAAAGAAAATTGAAATTTTGAAGTCAGAGCGAAATTGGGTCGAATGGAAATCTTCAAGTTTTTTCATTTGGGCGGAGAATGAGTTGATTTGAGCTCAAAACTCATATAACATTCAAACACTTGAATCACTCAGACGTTAAATATCTGAAAACAACTCAAAGTCGACTAAATTTTTATTTTTGTAAATCGACGACAAGTTCAAGAATTTATCGATGATTGACAGCAAAGCAGTTATAATGAGGTGAAAATAAACCACTAGAAAACTTACCTTGATTAGTTGGGCATAATTCTGACGATCGTCTGAAGAGCTGCCTTCTCTGAATCCGGGGTATTCCTATTATTAGCATTTTATAAATAAATGAAATAAAAGGCTCAAATTAATGATAAATTTAGTGAATACCCAGTCCAAGTCGAGGCCATCAAAGTTATGTTCCCTGAGAAACCTGAGCGCACTTAAGGTAAAAGTGTTGCGAAGTTCAGGAGAAGCCACGAGTTTTGAAAATCTTATAACAAAACAAATTTGAATTAAATAATTATTTTTCATTAATTGAATTAATTAAACACCTTTTGGATCCTTCATTCCAACCCCCGATTGCTATTAATGTCTTAAGCTTTTTGTTGTAAGCTTTAAGTCCAACGAATTTCTTGTAATTTCCTTTTTTAGTGAAACACAAAAAAGTAAGACTCAGATAATCTTCTGATAAAAGTTTAATAACATTTAAAATGTGACTTCAAATCAAAATTATAAATAAGTTGTTCTCAATTGAGTTCGAAATGATTCAAATTTGAAATATTCAAATAATTAAGTGTTTCATACCCTGATTCAAATCGTTGTAGGGATCGAAAGCTTTTAACTCGAATTTACTCGAAAGACCTCCGAATGCATAAATCAAATGAGACTTCAATTCAAACAAATTAATTGATTTTAACAAATAGTCCAATAATTTATTGATTGCAATAAAACTTACGCATAGATAAGGATTGATATTTTGTGGAGTGAACTTGGCCAATCCAGGCCTATAAACAGCCCAATTGGAATAATAACAAACTATTTTAAGGTCATCGGCGGCTCTTTTGTTTATCAAATGAATACCTTTAAAATTGAGATCATTTTTAAATAAATTTTTCAAATAAAAGCCATAAAAATAAATTTGGATGACATCAGGTATGTTACTCACGGTCTGTGAGGGATGAGCCAAAAATATTCAAAAGAAGTAAAGGCATCTAAAAATCATAAATGCAAAGAAAATTCAAAAAATATTATCAACTGATTATTTTCAGAGCAGAAACCAATAGATCCCACATAAACTAGTTTTCAACTAATTTGGGCTCAATTTCTGATTTAAATTCAGAAAATCTATTTATTTTAGCGTTTATTGCAAAACAGTTCACAAATATTAGCGAAAAGATGCGAAAGATTTTTATTGTGTTGTCGTTTATTATGTAATCAGATTAAAGCTTCCGAAAAGTTTATTTGATCAAGTTCAATTTCATTGAAGAAGTTTATTTGAAAAATGTATTGCTATCGCAATAAAAACAATTTGTCTAAAAAAGCGCCAAATCTTTACTTCCTTTTTATTGATTGGAGTCAACAGTTAAAACAAACTGGAATCTGCCATTAAATCTGCCATGCTCAATTGAAACCTGTCTGATTGAAAAACAGGTAAATCGAGTGAATGGTTCAGAGAAATGTATGTTTTAACGGAAAAAATTATTTTCAACATACATTCAATTGAATCAATTGTTCGTTTAATTAATTTATTTCTCCAAACAGTAATCAAATCAAAAGAATTAGAACTGATTTTAGTCTCAGATTTGGGTTAATTTTTGAGCCAAACATTGGATTTTCAAATCAATATTCAGTTCTTGAATCCAAAGGTCAACAAATTTTTATGGCATCAAAATTCACTGATTCTCTGCCAATAAATATATCTTCAAAACAATGTCTGTTCCCGTATTTCAAACTAAAGATTTTTGTCTCTGATTTGGGTCAACACTGAAATTGAGTTCGTAATTACGAGAAGGTTCAGTGAAAGCATCAAATTTTAGTATCGAAAATAACAACAAGATCATTTTTAGTTCACAATTAACACCCAATCCAATCAAAGGTCATCTTTCATCAGAATTGTGGGTATTTTTTGCTGAGTTTTGTTAAACCAATCCTTAGTTATTATTCGGGGAATAAAAATGGTTTTAAATGAATAATAAATATCTTGAGGTTAAGATCAAAAATTATCACAAGTTTATGAGAAACGGCATATTTTCATAAATTGAAATATTTGTTTGGATTGACATTGAATTTGAAACATTTTAATAGATTTCAACACAATTTATAATAATTTATTGTTAAACTATTTCTCAGTTCAATTGTTTTCTCACAAATAAATAAAAATAAATGTTTCAAAACATTTAAATGACTTAAAGTTTGTCTTAAAGTTTGATTTAGAAAATGATTAGTATTACAATTATATCATATAAAAAGACATTACATGCAGTAATCTCATGATTTATTTACAAATCTACCAAGAATCAACCAAGTATTTCTGAAAAGTTTTTTATTGAAATAAGCAAACAACAAAAAACTTAATTCCATTGAGAATCCATTTTCTTGAATTTTTGTCCTTACATTTCTCGCTTTCATTAATTATTACGAAGTTTTGAAAATTTGATTACTTTTGAGGAACTCTTTAAACACTGGGTATTAAAACAATGCCTAAACTTTTGAAAGAATCTAAAAATTGGGTCATTTTTAAGTGAATTAGTTGTGAGGACACAAACAATAAGTGAATTTACAATAAAACGATTCCATAGTTTTTATTCTTTGAGTGCAGTTTTCAACTCAAATTCAAAGAGATATCACTAAACAAATGAAATCATAACTTATTATAATTCAAATGTAAATTCAGTTCAAGAATACGCCCGGCTTTAGGTTTAAGCGTAGGAATAGGTCCTAAAAATCTCTTTTCATAATCTTATTATTAATTATTATTAAGATATTAAAGAAATAATGAATAAAAGTTTGAAAAATCATTTGTTTTGAAGTTTTGTCTCAAATATAATGAAAGTTAAGAAAAACAATAACTGTTTTTAATTATTGAAGACTTTCTGACGAAATCTCGATTTAATTAACAAAATATTTAATTGTTTGACAATTACTATATGATTGTCATTTTTTTCAAAACTTTTAAATGACTTAATCGCTGAGCAATTCCTCAATTAATTCAATTATTTTAGAATTTTAACATTTGAAGAAACATTAAATTAACATGGTAAGCACTTTGATGAATGATCAAACTGTGCTAGTCTTGTCAAAAATTAGTTAATACATAGAATTAAACTGAATCCAAGTAAAAACAATTTGAATTTATTACTAGAAATGTCTTTTTGATATTCTTGCTTGTTTAAGTATTCTCATTTTCTAAATAACACAGCGAGCGGTCGATTGGTCCTAATTTGAGAACGGGTTAAGAATTGTACTTGGTCAAATATGCAACAAACGTTTAAACCACAAACTATTACATTCATTAAATGGAAAATAAAACCAAACAAAAGTATTGACTCCAATATTTCACGAATAAATCTAGCTAATGATCTTGTTATAAAAATGCGAGGGATTTCTCTTATTATAATTTACTAAAAATAACTAAAAATAAAAAATAGAATTTAAATAATGAAGGGTTGGGTTAATAATGATTGACTCAATTCATAAAAATTTGTTATTCAATGATTAAAAATAAGAATAATTTTGGGCTCGAAATCAAATTTTTTTTATATTTTTTGCCAAAACTTATTCAATTAATTAATATAAATGTAATTAATTCAGAAATCAATGTCAAGAAATAAGTTTATATGGAAAATTAATGACATAACTAAAACGACCTTACATATGGTATTTCAAATATCAATCAATGGTTCTCTTCTAAGTTAACAATTATGGAAATTATGAAAAAGCCTTCAGATTTCCGTATTAATCATTTTATTATTCAGTCGATTAACAAATTTAAACATTTTTTTATGCTTGTGACTAATGGTTGATCTAGTAAAATTCACCAAAAAACTTGATAACTTAAAAGTAATTCAATCAATTGTTACGATTATTATTATTTTTCAAAGATTTAGTGATAATCTCATTCACTAAATGTTTTTGAATTATTGAAGCGAAGAAAACGATACAAATATTTCAAATGATTGGCAATTAATCTATAATTCAAGAGAAATGACAACAATTTTATGGTTAATAAATACTTTGTATTATAGAGAGTGAGAAGGGATTTGAAAATTATTTGGGAATCAAATTGTTTGAAGAAAGCGATCGAAAGTAAAGTACAGGAAATGACTTAAACCTCTCATTTAAATAAATAATATTTAGTTTTCTTTTGAGAACAATATTTTTCAGATTCTTTTTCTTCGATTAGGTATCAAAAAGTGGGACAAAACTAATGCATTGAAAACCACTTGTTTTTGACAGATCTGTCGCCAATCTATTTATGAAACACTTTAGGCATCTCTTAAAACATGTATTTATTTCGTAATAAATAGTAATTTGTATTCAACAGAGTTTCCAAAAAGTCTTAAATTAAATTTTTATCAAATATCAGTATTGAGTGACAGAGACTGGAATTTACTTGAATTTCAATCTAATTAATACATCTTTTGACTGAAATGCTTTGAGCGCATCATCCAAATTGAACAAGATCACCTACCAAAGTACTTTGATTGATAGCTATCTAAATCTAGACTGAATTGATCTAGACTAATCGTGTGTTTACTCACCCATAAAAACGATCTTGGTAATGCCAACATCATGCGAGACATTCGGATTGAAGAGCACTGTATTCACATGAGGGTTATGTCGAACATATATTTCAATAGAATTGCATAAACTGAAAGTCAGGGCTATTAACAGATTTATTATTAGACGAGTCAATAGCTTTCAGAGTTGAGACCGAAGTTAAGTGACTCCGATCGCAGTCTAAAGACGTTTGGGTTAGTATTGAATTGAATGCGAGTCACAACTGATTGGTATTCGCAACCCTCGTGTTTGTCGACCCAATTCCAGTCTTCAAATCGCAAGAAGAGATCCTTCCCTAATAACCCACTGACTCTTATTTCCTGCTCTTAGTCTCAGTTATATTCAGTCAATAGTCTAAACCTCGGATTCTTTTATTCTTAAAGCAATGGATTCTCAGAATTCAATTGAATTTGAATTGAAAAATGAAAATCGATTTAATTCTTTGATTCTAAGAAATACATTGAAGTCAAATATTTAAGAAATGATTTTCTATTCTTTTTTCTCCTAGTTATTTCCAAAACAAATGATCTATCGAAAGGCGAATCGAAAATAAATTTGATTGAGAAGACCACGATCATTTATTAAAAATGATTGAAGACCTGGAGTTTGAAATTATTTGAAATCCAATTATGAATATCAAAAATTGGTTCCTTTAATGACCAAAACTATGAAAAAACACCCGAAACAACCCAAAACTGTTAGATTCAAAATACATTGAATTGTGAATTGAAGTGAAACTTTTGATGTGATTCATAAATAATTGAAAATTTGACCCAAATATCAATAAATATATTAAATTCTTCGCTTTATTTTTATTTCTTTTAATTATGGAAAAAGTTTGAAGAAATGATTGGAAATGAGTGACCAAGTTATTACACATTTTACCATCCATCTTATTTTCAAATTATAGATTATTTTATAATTTCCAGTCTTGTTGTGATCTTGGATAATAATCCATCTCTATTAGAGTCAGCTTTGAGTGAGTTTGGTCAAGCGGTAAACTACCTTGGTTACTATGTTGGCTAAGAGGACAAGTTTCTCATTGACTGACATACCCTGAGCTCCAGTTTGAGAATATATAGTGAGAAAAGTCAATGAAACTGAAGCCAATCCACACTTTTAGACAAAACATTGGAAACTCTAAACCAGTTTATCATTGAAAAATAAGCAAGTACCTTTAGTATCTTTAGTATTTTCTATATATTTAGTACACTTGAAAAATGGGTCAAAACATATCGACTATCTTTTAATACTTCAAAATATTATAAATAACAGCAAATTATTATTTTTAACTGAAATCTGTTTATTTCTTATCTCAAAAATTTAATTCAACGATAATTTTATTTTAATAATGATTTGAATTTATTGAAAGTGAATTCAACTCAACTTTAAAATTAACTGAAGATATAATATCTGTAATGATATGAAAATATACTTCGTTTGTAAAAAAAAATCAAAAACATTAATCAGCAAAAGTGAACTTGATACTTCAACTATGTAATCGTCTGTCCGCATGAAAAAAATAACCTACGAGATTAATATATTCTCTTCACCTATCCTCTATAATCTGTAAAACTAACTTGTTCAATTTTTTTAAATTACTTAATCATTAAAACTCAAATTATTCTCGAAATAGATTATATAGTTCATTGAATTTCCGAGAAATTAATGATTTCCGATATAGACCTAAATGTAAAGACATCTCTTGAGGGATGACCAAAGGTTTCATGTCTTTCACGAAATAACTAATTTGAAAAACAAGGAAACAATTTTCAAACCAAAAATGTTTTATAATTATGTTTTCACTTCGTATTAATCAATGAAATTGACTTAAATCGAGTTCTTTTCAACTTAAGTCAGTTTTTGAGACTTTGATCAATTGAGACAAACAATCGATTTATTCAAATATAATAAGTTTTATAAAAAATGATTTCAAACCCTTTAAGAAGTTATTCACAAATAATAATAATTATTAAAAGTTTTAAAAGAAAATGAAACTGAAATCAAAAGAAATCGAAACATGAATTCCATTACAAAGAGTTTGATTCGAAGATACGATTGTCTGTTGAAAACAATTGACTCAAAATAATATTGAATTAAAGTATTAAAGCCTTTGAGTTGACTAAACATTTGGGGCATTAAACAGACAATCAATAACTGTCTTATGTCTGCTCTAAGCGGTCAACAAATTTGCTTGAACTTCATTATCTGAGCAAGATGATCAAATCATGAGTAGACAAAAATTTTCAGTTTTACGCTAACTCCCAGATAGCAAAAGTAACTGTAATTTCCAATTTTCTAGGATTTGTGGAAAAAGTAACCAAGATAACTAAACATCAAAACTTTTTCTTTCGAAAAATCCAAAACTTTTGGAATGCTATAATGACCATGTTCCACCATGTTTTATTCGAATTTTCTGAAAAATGGAGTTTTTTCTAGCTAAAAAATTACATTTTCCTTCTAACCACAATTTAACCCAGCAAACCAAGTTTAACCAGATTCAATTATTTATCTAACATTTTTAATAAATTTAAATTATCGAAGTCCACCACGGTAAAAATGGTTGAATCATGAATAATTATCATGCTCATTTTTATTTGAAACAAGTGCTTGAAATAAATGATTCATTAATTTATATCAAAATAAAACATTAATATTGAATAAAAACAAATCTTAATACTGACTGTCAGTGACTGTAATAATTACTCTCATATTATCTGATATGAGTTGAATCGTCTCATTATTTATTGATTGATAAGTAAAGCGCTTTTGTCATTAAATTCATTCAATTGATTCCGTTTTTGTTTTTATTAATTTTAAATGTTATTCACTTATATTTCAATTGAGATTTGGTCCTCAATTTGAGGTAAGTTTAAGTAAAATCCTCAGAAATCATGAATACCATGAATATCATGAATAATGTATTCAGAATACATTAAAAAATAAGTGAATGTTTTGTCTTCAAATGTCATCTAATTGAGCATTTGTCGAATGACTCAAGGTAATTTAAGAGACTTGTGACAAACCACCATATGATGGACCTAATGGAAAGGTGACAAACGATCACAAACAGTAGTGAGCCGTAAAAGTCTTTTTAATTGATATAATTTAAAATTTAACCCAATTTTTGGATAAATAATGGATTTTATTGAAACTCAACAAAAATTTGCTTAAAACTAATTAACGAAAAAATATTTAAAACATAAAACTTAACGACAAAAAAGCAAAACAAATATTTAATATCTAAATAATAATTATAATAAGATTTAAAGCAATTGATTGAAAGTTCAGTCAAAATAAGTGTTGAAATGATATAATGTGAGTAAATATCACAAGAATTAGGTTTTAGTAGTTATTTGAAGAGAGTGTCCGAATAGAACCACAGTTTGAAGAAGTATTCCCTCCTATCGATCAGTCGATGTCTTGTATACGAAGATACGAGTGGTTCCACATTTGCTTCTCTCATCCACGACGAAGACGTTTCTGTAGTCGTAAAGCTTAGAGACGGGGTGTCATCCCTTTCCACTTCTGTCTCTGAAGTCGTTTCGGTGTAACCTTTTGGCAAAATATCAAAACATTTAAATTTTTCTTTGAATTGATTTGTTGTTTGATGTCAGACCTGGAGGTCGAACCACTTGAACGGGTTCTTCCATTTCCAAGGGATCACTTAATCCAACTTCATTTTGAGCCATAATTCTGACCAAATACTTGTGCTCTTCCTGTAAGTCCTTTATTTGCAATCGATGTATATCTGGATCGACGTGACCCACCTGTCCGTTCAAATTGAGTTATTGTATGAATGGTTAGTAATGTGAGGCATACCTCCATCCACATCGTTCTTCGAGCATCTCTTACCGCTACCACATAACCGGTGAGAGGGGCGCCGCCATCTGTCTCAGGTTTGCCCCATTCGACCACTACAGCACTCGGACTGACGACTCTTGTTTCGAGAGGACCGGTAGGAACTCCCGGTCGGGCTTTAAAACAATTAAAACAAATTAAATGTATTTTTGAATCAAAGACTCAGTCGATGGCATACTTGCGGTCAGCGATAGTCTGATAGAAGTTTCTGTTTCGAGGGGAGGACTTAATCCCAAAGGATTTTCTGCTATAACTCTGAAGAAGTACTCGTATTTTGAGGAGAGATTCTCAATGATATACGACGTGACATCGGGTTCTGTTGTCGTCACTCGAATCCAATTGTTTTCTGTCGCTAAACGTCTTTCAAGAAGATATGCCGTCAGTTCGACGCCTCCGGTAGAGAGCGGCCTCTTCCAGGACAGAGTCAATGAAGTGTTAGTCATTGCGGACACACTTAATGGTTTGACGGGTATAGAGGGCGGACCATATCTGCCTTTCGGCGTTATTGACTCCTCCGGTGCAAAGGGAAGACTCGTTCCGACTTTGTTTCGACAATAGATGCGGAACTGATACGATGTTTCCTTTTTGAGATCAGTTACGGGTATTGATAATGAATTTCCATCAACTGATCCAATCTGAAGAATGTGACGAAGAGTCGGATTTTATATTTGGAATATTTTTTGTAAAATCGGCTAAAAATGAGACAAACCTTTTGCCAAATCTTTTTGTCGGTCTCTCTTTTCTCAACAATAAATTCTAAAATAGGAGTATTTCCGTCACTTTCAGGTGGACTCCAACTCAATGTAAATGAATTTTCTGTATTGTCTGAAGTGATTAGCGGTCCGGTGGGTGGAGAGGGTTTGTCTGTCGGTTCAAAAGAGTTTTAGTATTTCATAAATTTTAAAATTAATTGTTATAATTGATATACCGAAAGGACTTTTGCATATAATTGGTTCGGAAAGAGTGGCATCACTTTCTCCAAACTCATTGACGGCTTTGATTCTGAAGTCATATTCTTCGCCGGCAATCAAATTATCGATTTTATGAACGAAGAGTTTTGATTCAATTGTTTTAATTGATTTCCATTTGTTTTTCTTCGTTTCTCTCATTTCAATCAAATAATGAGTGATTTGAGAACCGCCACAATCTTTTGGGGGTCTCCACAACAACTCTATACAATTGCCCTCAACATTGACCACTTTGAGGCTTTCGGGTGCTGTCGGTCTGTCCAATACTTTTAGATCGAAATCATAACAGACTTCCGCCAATTTGTTGGACAATTTGAGGCGATAAACACCAGTGTCTTCTGTTTTAATGCTTTTAATGATTAATTGAGTTCTGTTTTCACTTCTTTTTATGTCTATTTGTTTCGACGATTCGATTATCTCTTCCTCTTTGCACCAAATGATTGTAGGGAATGGATATCCTCTTATTTCTGCGTCAATAAAATATTGTGAACCGGGTTTTAATCGCATAGAACTTGAATTGGAGTCGAAAATGGCTTTCGGTTTCTCTTCAACTTTGAGAGTAGTCTTCGTTTGAGCGCTTCCCAAATGATTGGACGCTTTGCAAGAATAGAGACCTTCACTTAACGGCTCGACTAATTTGATGACAAGACTTGCTTTTTGTTCTTCGAAAGTAATTTGGTATTCCTCTGAAGTTAACAATTCCTGATTGTCTTTAAACCATTTGATTTGAGGAATTGGTTTCGCTGTTACTTTACATTGAAGAGTGACCTCTGATTTTGGCTCTGCCTTCACTTCTGGCGCCAATTCCTGTATGAAAATTGGTTTTTCTCCTAATTTTGATTCTTTTATTGTAATTTTTCGGCTCTCGGCAGAGGGTTGGCTGACTCCGGCCTCGTTTACAGCCGTAATCCTAAAGAAATATTCCATTCCTTGTCGTAATCTTTCGATCTTTTGATGTCTTTCTCTGATTATAAACGTTTCGTTATAAACCTTCCATTGATTTGATGTCTTTTCTCTTAATTCAATCAAATAATTAGTAATATCTGTTCCGCCACTGTTTTTGGGTGCGGCCCAACTCAATGTCAATGAATTATTTGTTATGTCTGAAGCCTCTGGAGCTGAGGGAGGATCGGGTCTATCGATGATATTGATAGTGAAGTGATCCTCACATTCGCCGATATTGTTCTTAAGTCTCAACTTATAGACTCCTTTATCTGAATCCTCAAAATTCTTGAAAATGAGAGAAGTTTTTGTCATTAAGGCCTCGATCGCCAACTTTTTGGTTGTTTTTAGGACCTTATCTTCGAAACTCCACTCGACTTTTGGTGGTAAATGTCCTTCAAATGGTATCTCGAGAACAAAATTCTCTCCTTTTTTGGCAGTAAATAGTCTTTTATCGGTTGTAATTCTGGGCGCGCTTTCAACGGTCACTTTGGCGACACTTCTCTTGTCTTTGAGGGTCACACTATATATTCCTTGATCTTCAAAAGTGCAGTTCTCTATAATGAGTTGTCTTTGAAGCCCTTCTTCTATTAAAGTCAATCTATCATTTGATTGGATTAGTTGTTCGTCTTTAAACCACTTGACTTTATGCCAATGTTTGGACACCTCTGCAGTTAGAGTAGCTGTTTGTCCCTCTTTTACAATAATATCTCTCAAATTGAGAGTAAATTCAGCGGAAACTTCGTTGACCTGCAATTGTGTTTGAGTTTGGTCTCCGTTGGCGACACACATATATTCTCCCGAATCGTTTGGTTTTGCGTTTTTGATTGAAAGCCAATGTTTTTTGTTTTGACTCTTAATTGTGTAAACATTTTCGTCGATTTGTTTGCTATCTTTAAACCATTTGACGGGAACAGAAGAACGAGACAATTGGACACTCAATTGGATGTCATTGTCCTCATCAACAGTTATATTGTCGGGTAATCTGACCGTAAATTCTGTTGATTTTGGTTCGACTTTGAGTTTTCCATAACACGTTTGATGACCCAAAACACATGAATATATGGCCTCATCCTCTTCAGTGACATCTCTTATAATCAGTTCTTGTCGTTTGCCATCAATTTCTAAATCAATTCTTTCGTCGAAATCAATCGGTTCGTCGTTTTTATACCACTCGACAATTGCATCGCCTTTTGATAACTCTATTGGGAAGCGAATGGTTTGCCCCAAAACACAACTTTTTTCTCCCAATTCAGTGATTATTTTTGGGGCCAATTCAATGACAATGAGATCAGCAGAACATTCATTATCTCTTCCCAGAAGACAAGTATATTCCCCTTCGTCTTCGATTTGCGTTTCTTTTATCAATAGTTTGCGATAAAAGCCTTCTTTAATGAACTCAAATCTGTCGTCGTTTTCATATAAGGCTTCTCCGTCTTTATGCCAACTCACGTCTTCTTCTTCATTAGAAATCTTAACCACTAATAATGTTTGACTATTTTCCTCGACCTCCAGGTCTTGGAGTTTCTCAACAAATATCCAATCCTTTTGAATCACTTTAACGTTTGCCGAGTGTTCACAACTTCCGATTGGATTAATGGCAACACATTTATAGACTCCGCTGTGATTTGCTTTCGATATATTTCTTATAATAATAGAGCTTTCATTGGAGTCATCCTTTTGTGTGATAGTTCTCGAAGTCTTAATTGAAATGCCGTTTCGGAACCATTTTATTTCAGGGGTCGGATATCCTTCGTATTTGACTGAAATAATTAGTTCCGATTCTTCATTGACGACAATGTCTTCAAATGTTTGAGTAAATGTCGGCTCTCTTTTTCTTTCCTCAGAATAAACTTTTACTGTGGTTGAAGCGGATCCGCTGCTGTTTTCAGCAATTATCTCATAGACCCCTTCATCTTCTGGAACTGCTTTCTCTACTTCTAATCGATATTTGAATTGAAAGATATCTTCACTCGTTTTGATTGAAACTCTTTTCGATTTTTTGAGTGGTTTTCCGTTTTTGAACCATTGAACGTCTGGTCTGTTCTGAGCGCTCACACTAACGTCTATATGAAAGTTGTGACCCCTTATTATTTCTAAATTGTCCAAAGGCTGAGCGAAAACCGGAGGAATTCCTTCCAAAATGTTGACAACAGATGATTCGCGGGAAACACTCGTTCGTCTACTCGTAGTCCGACTCGAAGTCATCGATTCGTTGTCCGAAATAAAGGCTACAAATCAGAGACAATTAATTAAGAGATTGTATTAAATAAATGAAATGATAGATACCATCAACTGTAAGATCAACGGTATATGTTTTTGAACCGATTTTGTTTTTGGCCACAACTGTATATTTTCCCGAATCTTCTGGAAATACTTCTTTGATAATGAGTTTGGCCGTATTGTCCTCATCGTAAAAAATTTGAACTTGCTCGTTTGATCTCAAAATAGTTGATTCTTTGAACCAAGTGATGGTCGGACGAGGATTTCCCTCCACCTGACATTCAAAAGTGACGGTCTCTCCGGCGTAAGCGTCAATACATTCCAGTTCTCTGACGAAAATCGGCTCAAATTCTTCGTCGAGTTCTTCAACTGAAAAGAAATTTAATTTGAAAACAATTTAAGATATGATAGTATCAGATGAGACTCACTCTCATAAATGGGTAATCTTTTGATTTGTTCGTCGACTTTGTTCTGAAGAATATGAGTATAAGTGACGGAATCGGTCAGAATTTTTGACTGAATGAAACCGCTTTCGTTTGTAATTCTCTTTCTGACGAACCACCAGTCGCTGTTATGGCGCTCCACAACATACAGTCGATCCCCTTCCGAAACTGATATCATGTTCGGCACTTCAGACACCAAAGTAATTGTCGCAATCAGTTCTTCAACCTTTAAATGAGTTTAATTTTAAACATAAATATATCGGAAAATAATTCCCAATTAAATAATACTCTGATTTCCTTTTTGATGGTCAAAGCGGACACTTCTTCCACTTCTGACTCCTTTTTAACGGTCAGATGAGCCGCTTCTTCAGAAACAGCATACGCTGAGTCTTGAGGTGACGAGAGTTGAATTGTAAGACTTTCTCCCAATTCTTTAGTTTGTTGGGTCTGTCCCTTACTTTTGCTTAAATTCAAATCAAAACTTTTCTCAATTTCAGAGAAAGTTTTTGAATCGCGTTTTGATTTTATTGTGAATTCACTTTCAACTATTTCCCTCTCCTTCTCTGCAGCTTTTAATTTGATTTTATACAACCGCTCCTCTTCTGAAACAATTTTCGATTCTTTTACATCTGATGTCATTACAGTCAGAGAAGCGGAAGCGCTTTCATCAGCAGCAGTAGAGTCGACATCTTGTAGTCTTATAGTAGCGCTGTCTTCGCTTTCGATTGATTTTCGTTTTAATTTCTTCTTAATTGTGATATCGGCTGAAATCTCATCGATTTGTTTCTTTTTCTCCTCCAAAACAAACGAAACGTTTTCGCCACTCTTTTTTGGTAATCGGAAAGATATCTCTTCTGTTGAGTCATCTGTTCTTCTTGTCGGTAACGCAACCGAAACTGAATCCACTTCTTCTTTGCGTACAAAATATATTTCATCGGTTTCTGTGTCTTTGATTTTTTCGTCAGTTGTCTTCAATAATATTGAAGTTTCAGTGCTTTCGTCTTTAATTCGCTCTTTTGGTCTTTTTTTCAAATTAATTTCAGTGGATATCTCTTCGATCTCTTTTTGTTGAGAACTAACAGTGATATCAGCGGATGTTTTAGAAGATTTGCGCGGAATCACAAATTTTTGTTCTTCTGCTAAATCTTTGGGTTTTTTGAACTTTCTTTGAAGTATCACATCAGTCGTCAGTTCAGTTTCGGGTTTTATGTCAGTTTCAGGTGTTTCGAGTGAAACGGATTCTGAGGTAATCTCTTTCAGTTTGAGAGTCTCTTCAACTGTTTCTTCAGTTATTTGTTTGTCGTCAGAGATTTTTGGTATTATTCCTTCTGTGGTCTCCTCAACTGTTTTGGGTTTTTTAATTTTTTTCTTGAGATTAATTTCAGTGGAAATATCTTCAAAGAGTTTCGGTTGAGAAGTAACAGTGATATCGACGCCGTCATCAGCTAAAGTCTTTGAAGGTCTGCGAGGAATGACAAATATTTCTTCTGCGCATTCCTCGGGTTTTTTTATCTTCTTTTTGACGCTAATGTCTGTCGTCACTTCAGTTTCAGGTTTTTCTTCCAATTCTGGAAATACTTCTTTTAATGGCTTTCTCACCGAAACTGATTCAGTGGTCATTTCTTTTGGTTTAAGAATCTCTTCAACAGATTCGTCGATTACTTGTTTTTCTTCTACAATATTAGATATTATTCCTTCAGTTGTGTCCACTGTTTTGGGTTTTTTAATTTTTTTCTTGAGATTAATTTCAGTGGAAATATCTTCAACGAGTTTCGGTTGAGAAGTAATAGTTATATCGACGCCGTCATCAGCTAAAATCTTTGAAGGTCTCCGAGGAATAACAAATATTTCTTCTGAGGATTCCTCGGATTTTTCTTCCGATTCTGGAACTGATTCAGTGGTCACATCTTTAGGTGTGATAATCTCTTCAATAGTTACTTCAGTAGTTTCTTTGTCTTCCGATATATTTGGTATTATTTCTTCTGTCCTTTTTTCTAATGCTTTCGGTTTTTTAATCTTCTTTTTGATCGTAATATCTGTCGTCACTTCTGTTTTGGGTTTTATGTCAGTTTCAGGTGTTTTGAATGAAACAGATTCTGAGGTAATCTCTTTCAGTTTGAGAGTCTCTTCGACTGTTTCTTCAGTTATTTGTTTGTCGTCAGAGATTTTTGGTATTATTCCTTCTGTAGTCTCCTCTACTGTTTTGGGTTTTTTAATTTTTTTCTTGAGATTAATATCAGTCGAAATATCTTCAAACTGTTTCGGTTGAGAAGTGACAGTGATATCGACGATATCGTCAGTTGAAGTCTTAGAAGATCTGCGAGGAATGACAAATAGTTGATCTTCTGTGGATTCTTCTGAAGGTTTCTTTATTTTTCTTTTGACTGTAATATGAGTTGAAGTTTGAGTCTCAGGACTGATATCAGTTTTGAGAGTCTCTTCACCTGTTTCTTCAGTTAGTTGTTTTTCTTCTGCAATTTTAGGTATTATTCCTTCAATTGTGTCAACTGTTTTGGGTTTTTTAATTTTTTTCTTGAGATTAATTTCAGTCGAAATATCTTCAAACTGTTTCGGTTGAGAAGTAACAGTGATATCGACGCCGTCATCAGCTAAAGTCTTTGAAGGTCTCCGAGGAATGACAAATATTTCTTCTGAGGATTCCCCGGGTTTTTTGATTTTCTTTTTAACCGTAATATCAGTTGTTATTTCAGTTTCGGATTTTTCGTCCAATTCCGGAACTTCTTCTTTTGAAGGCTTTTTAAGAGAAACTGATTCAGTGGTCGTTTCTTTCGGTTTGATTATCTCTTCGACTGTTTCCTCGACTATTTGTTTGTCTTC